>JAUZSU010198921.1:0-11718 GCA_034780255.1 Parotocinclus maculicauda | reverse complement strand
TTTTTTAAATAATTTTACACAGGCACACTTAAAAATATATATATATAAAATTTTTTTATATTTTTACATTTTATATTATATATTGTTGTAGAATCACAACACCCTAATAATAATAATTAATGGTTTCACAAAGGACAAACCAGGGTTGGGAAGCTGATTTTTGAAGGGCGTCAAGATACAGATTAAAAAATATATAAGGCATAAGCTAGAAGAAGGATAGAAAAAAGCTTTCAGAAGCTTTAACTAGCCCTCAGAGAACAGTTCAGACCAAGATTAAGAATCTTTCTACAGTGGATATCGATCAGAGAGGCAACCAAGAGCCCAGTGACAATTTTACAAGTATTGGTGTCCATATGACAACAATCTCACACTCTTTATACAAAACTGACCTATATGGCATTCAGGCACTATGTGGGGGAAAAGGTTTAATGGTCAGACGGGACCAAGGTTGAGGAACTGATCCTGAACACGTTGTAAAGAAAGTAAGCGTAAAAAAGGTTTGGTACTTAATTTGGGTAACTTAGTCTGTTAAAGCTGTGTGACTCCTCTCGATAAGCTCCGTATATGTTCAAACAGAAGACATTCTTTAATATCGGTGATAATTCTTACACTAAATCAGTCCCGTAGAAGCTCTATCTTTAAAACATTACCTCACTAAAAGATCTCCATCCCAGATAATGAAGTGTTCGAGTGGTGGAGGCTCTCCACGTTCACCTCGCTCCGTCTGCACGTAGTTTGGATTTGGGTGAGCACAGGTGGGAGGTGGGAGGTCGGAGGAGTCCAGCTGTGGATGTGGAGCCGCAGGAGTTCCTTGCTCAGGACTCAGGAGCTATCAGAGAGTACAGAGTGTTAGAAAAGCATGAAGGAAAACCTCCACCACACTCACTTATACAGAACCATCAGGGAGATACAAACCTTCTGGTTAGTCCGTAACCAAAACATTCCATCCATTCATCTTCAGTACGCACTTTCCTCCTCAGAAGGACAAAAATAATAACGCCTGAGATTTATTTCGTGTTAAACAGCGGTAACTTGATATCACCGCTTAAAGATTTTGTCTTGCGCTTAAAAAAACTCTATTCTAGTTTATTTTTGCACTCTGGATCACTCGTTCAGCTCGGGGGTTTTTGTTCCGGTATTCTCACATATCATTTGGTATCTTCATGGAATAGATTCTGGTCCATATCGAGACCATAGCGTCACGTTTTCGGCTGCACCGCCGGCAGCCTGAACAGTCGAAACCATTCGGGATGGATCCAGGCTTTCATGGGATTTACGTCGAATTTTACCATAGGCCAGATCTTCTATCGTCCAGTTTTGGTGTGAATTATGGTCTCAATCGACTGTTCTTAGCTCATAGGAGGGGTGCCCTGTGTGATCTGCTGCTGCTGTAGCCCATCTGACTCAAGGTTGGACATGTTTGTTCGAAGACGCCAGTAGATCCCGGTCAGAAACGTCCTGGACCAAACCCTCCAAAAAATGAGACCAAGTAGCAACGTGGATGGGCTTGTACATTTTTCGAAGAACGTTTGCACATATTTGAAGTGTAAAAACTAACAAGTAATATAGACTTAGTGTAGAATTACTTGCTTTGTTATTTAAAAACCATGCATTGTAATTCCAGAAACAAATTCCAAGCACAAAAACTTGCACATGGGTGTTACAATTTAAAAAATAATCATAAAATACCTTCCAGCATCAAATGTCTCACTTTTAGTTCCAGCATCAAAAGGTTCAAGTTCCAGTTCCGGTTTCGCTTGTTTATTTACCAGTTTTGAGACCCGGCAACCAAAGATACTGGTACCAGTACCTGCAGGACCAGTACCAGCATTTTCAATGCCAAAGGGTTAATTTTCCATTACCAGATGTTTCAAATACAGAAACAAATTTTCGTTTTATTATGATAGGTTCAATTTCTTTTCGAAACCACTTATTTCCTGCCATAACTTTTTAGGTTCAGTACCAAAGATTTAGGTTCTAGTACCAGGTGCATTTCAGTACCACAAATACTAGCTATAGCGCCACATTTTGGAGTCTCAGTACTAAAAGTCTAGAAGAAAATCTACGTTTTACTATCAGAGGTCCAGGTCCTGTAAGAAAGCCATGATTTCTGGTATAAATATTTAATATCGGGGGGCCAAAGGTTTCACAGGGAATTGGTTCCAGTACCTGGTTCCCTTATATCAATGGTACAGTGTTTGCACCTTGCCTATAGGCATACATTACATCATCTCTGGATAACAAACGACACCGAATACCAAGAGAGACGACGTGAGCAAAGCACAACCTCTGCGTGCTGAAGAGAGACTGAGGATCTGTGATATTGTGGGAGCTTTCAGCATACGGAACGGCAGTCATTTCATTACTCGTGTGGTTTGTTTTGTCTGGGAAATGGAAAAAGCGGCGTCTAAAACGGCGTCGTTCGGGTGAAGATGTTGCATCCGACAGCATCTGTCACAAAAAACATCGCTCTGAGTGCCGTCAACGACCGAGTCCAAGCCTCGCTCCGAATTAATGTCTGGATTTGGTTTCTTTTCAGTCTGCAGATGCAGAACAAAAGGGCAAGGAGTTCCAGTACCAGAGAATTAGTTCCAGTACCAGAGGATTAGTTTCAGTACCAGATAATTAGTTTCAGTACCAGAGGATTAGTTTTATTATCAGAGGATTAGTTCCAGTACCAGAAAACTAGTTTCAGTACCAGATAATTAGTTTCATTATCAGAGGATTAGTTCCAGAACCAGAGGATTAGTTCCAGTACCAGAGGATTAGTTTCATTATCAGAGGATTAGTTCCAGTACCAGATGATTAGTTTCAGTACCAGAGGATTAGTTCCAGTACCAGAGGATTAGTTCCAGTACCAGAGATTCCGTTCCTCCACTAAAGCATCCATTTCTGATAAGTTCAGGTTCTGGAACCAAAGTTTGCAAAGGGCTAGATTCTCAATCCAGCACCAAGATCCTGTTTTAGTACCAAAAGCTTTTGCATTTACAGAGCAAAAGTTTGTGCCCTCCCTGTTCGAGTGACACGCCCACTTGACCTGTGAATGAAGAGAAAGCGTGTCAGTGCTGGTCTAACGGGCTGTGTATGAACAATGAGAAGGTGTGGGGGATGACGCTGCACCCAGAGCCCGCCCGTTTGGATGCCTAACCACCCCGTGGGCCCGACCAGGACAAGCAGGGACGAAAGGTTTAAATAATAAACAATGACCATGTTGTGAAACCTTTTATAAAGCACAGAGCATTTTTAGGGCAGAGAAACAAAGTTTCAGCAAAGGTCGTGCGAAGTTTACGTCTGTTAGGAAATCGGCGAGATGTCATTTAACTGGGGGTGCTAAAACTATGCCTGAGCTTGCACATGGCGTTTTATGGGGCGCATGTTCCGGCTCCAGTGCCGAATGTGAGTGCAGCTGTAGAAGATCTGCCACAGGAGGCGAGTACACTTGTACCATGACTCTTAATAATAAAGGCAGTGACCGGAACAAGGCCAGTGCTGTATGAGCTCCCAGTCGGCCTTTTAAAGTCTCACACACACACACACACACACACACACTCAGCATTCATAGAGCTCAGCAGTGCGAGACTGGAAATCCATTTGAAATTCAGCCTCGGCGCTGCACGTTGTGTTGGAATGACCCATTATTTCACACCAGGGCAAACACTGTGAATTCATAAATATAAATAAGCAGCTTCAGAGGCGCGGCTCTCAAACGGCACCGTCGCCACCGCGCTCACAAAGAACGTCTGATGAATTCAATCAGGCAGGGTAGAAAAAAAATCCAGGGCAATTATATGCAAAAAGGGGAGGGGGGTAAGAAAGAGAAGGAAAGTCGTCACTCAGACGCATCGGCTACTCGCTCACCTGAACAACCAGTGAGATAACGGCGGCTTTTATTTGTATATATGCTAATCTGGAGCGCGGCTAAAACCATCGCCATGTTAGCTCGGCTCCAATCATAGAAACGGCCGTGTAAAGGTAAAATGATGCGCTTTAGTAGAGTGAATTACGACTCGCATCGGGCCGGCGTTCGGCACCGGCCTGCACCGCACCAGGACCGAGCCAATTAGCCAGGCGACTCGATTCGGGCCGCCGCTCACCTCGATTAGCATGTGTGAAACATTAGATTGTTCATTCCGTCACGCTCCGTGACAACATCTGAATTTCCAGTAGTCACACCAGGCCAAAATTCATTACGGCCCCCAGACGGCTGGGCTACAATCATCCGATTCGTCATCCATTCAGGATATTAAAATCAGTAATTACAGGGCAGAAAGCCTATTAGAAAAATCTAATTATAGAAAACAGGTGCTTCGTCTGGAAGCTTCTCCAACAATCAGTTCTGGATCCGTCCATGACAGTCCACTCTCATGGGTACCAAAGGTACAGCGCCATCATGTCCGGTCCAAAGTCTCCAGATGTCCAGCACCAAACAGGAACGTTCCAGTAGCAAACAGTCAGACTCAGGGTAATTAAAGGCAATACACTTTAACATGGTGTTCACAAAAAAAAACAAAAAAAAAATGGTCCAAATGTTTATTATAGGTTTGCTTTGATTTAAAAGCCTGGGTTCGAATCAATTCAAAAACCAAAACATAAGGAAACAGAAACCAGTCTGAGCTTTTCAGAAGATAACACTGTGCTCAGAAAGGGGTGCACATGGTCAGCCACAATACCCCGGTAGGCTGTGGGGTTTAAACTATGCTCAGTTGGTATTTTGGACCCAAAATATGCCAAGAAAAAAACCCAAACCATTATACCACCAGCAGAAACCTGAACTGTTCAAACAGGGCAGAAACCAGGATTCTTTTTTGAACTGTAGCCTCTGTTACCTGTTTTTAGCTGACAGGAGGGGCACCCGGTGTGATCTGCTCCTGCTGTAGCCTATTTGCTTCAAGGTTTGATCTGCTGTCTGTTCAGAGATGCACTTCTGCATGCCTCGGCCTTCCTGTTTCCATTCGATCAGCTGGGACCAGTCTGCATTCTCCACTTTTCTGTTTTTCCGGACCATTCTCTATAAACCCCAGAGATGGCGCCGTGAGTGAAAATCCAAGAAAAACTGCCCACATGTGTTGAGATTCTGCGGTGTGATGGGCTAATAAAGTGGCCGGTGGGTGTATGATCTTGCAGTCGTGCAGGAGGGAAGCATCGTAAAAGGTTAAGCCGCCGGTGAAGCACACATGAACCTCTTCTGAATCATTAGCGACGTGCTTACGGGCGTCTCTGCTGGATTTCGTCACAGACGCCGAGCGCGTTAGTTCCACGTGGACAGAGCCGGCTTGATTGATACGCTCGTTGTGGAGAAGCAAGACAGAGAATCAGCTCTGAAGCAGGTTTTCTTAGCAGACGTGAAGCTCAGCAGCTTTAAATTGGCTGGATAAAAGCAAACTGGGAACGAAATACCAGCGCGTTAACCCGCGGATCTTCAAACCTCCCCGTGAGAGCTCAATTAGCTCATCACTCACTGACAGAAAGCCTCTGTGCCTTACTGGGTCGGAGGGTTCACCCGAAAAATTGAATCTTAAAGCCTGACATGATATGAATACTCCAGAGTTTACTCAATCTGTTCACTAGCTAGATAATCAGCTCAACGTTTGCCAGAGTCCGGTTTTTACAGATGAAAAAACCCCAAAAAAAACCCATAATCGACGTCCTTCACACGCTTTCGTTTGTCCGCTTAATTCCGGCTGACCAATCAGAGTTTGTTGCCAGGCAGAACAGCTCATCCTGCTATGGGAGATGATATCAGACGGAAGGATCAGCCATGCCAAAGATGCTCCCTCTCCCATCTCTACATAGACTTAATACATTTAAATGTTTTATTATATAATGTTAATTACATTTATTACCCAAAAGAGAATGGGTTTCCCTTCTGACTCTGGTTCCTTTTAAGGTTTCTTCCTCTTAATCTCAGGGAGTTTTTCCTTGCCACTGTCACCACTGGCTTGCTCATTAGGGAATTCAATTTTTGACACTTGTTTATATATTAATGTAAAAAGCTGCTTTGTGACGATGTCGATTGTAAAAATTGCTATACAAATTAAATTTAATTGAATTAAAGATCTTAAAGGACGAGCAAAAGCAAATTGGTGTAAACAGGCCTTAATAACTGACCTAAGAATACTTTATGTAAACGTTTTTGGTTTTAACAAGTTGTGACTAACAAATTAACACAGTACTGTGCAAAAGTCTAAGGCCTCCATTAGATACCCTTCCAAAATGTCTTATTAAGCTTCTTGAGATGGTAAATCGAATCGAATCATGTCCTTAGACTTTTGCACAGTACTTTGCACAGATCCAGCCCCACCCTGAGGAGCAGTGAGATGTAGGACCATGTTCTGGGCTCTGGACACACAGAGCTCCTTAGAACATTTACTGGGACTATTTCAGATTCTACATTACAAAATGATAATAACCGCTGTGGATCGATTTCAGTTTCTATATGTTCTGTCAACAGCGAACAAAGAGCAGCCTGAAATCCAAAGCGTGGGTCATGTCACTTTTTTGTAACGTTGCTGGAGAAAAAGACGTGACTTGATTAGGTCGGCACAATCGTGGACCTTTATGGGTTAATTATATTAATTCTAACCTGAACGACAAAGCGAGTTGAAAGCTGAATCTGGCCCTCATGCTGACTGAATTGGCGTGTTCAGCAGATAAAATACAGGCGTTTTTAAAAGAAATCGAGATGTTCCACCTCTCCTGAACGAACGCTCGCTGCTTTTGTTCGAGTTGTGGCGCGTACATTTTCATCAGCAGACTGAAAGCTTCAGAAGAGGCAGAATGAATGGCTGCGACCTCATGGTGAAATGTTTCACACCTCCGTCCAGTCAGTGCCGGGCTTCGTCAGCAGAGGTCAATGGGAAATTGATTTTCTGCGCCGCTTCTATAGAGGCTGCATTCTGTCTTTCAAGCGAGTCTGAGACTTATCGTGCCGGATCTGGAGAAAGGACAGAGGTGAGGCGAGCGATAAGAGATTAGAAACCCATCGTCGTAAAACCAGGCCTGGTATTTTTCAGTATTGACCCTCCGTTTCTTTTAAACACATGCTGAAACAGGGCGCTCTCACAACCACGCTCCTTCGAGGCCAGTCGAGTTTGTCTGTTATTTCTGCTAAGAAAGTACGTTTTTATGCCAATTTCTCCGAGCGTTCTGGGACAGGCGGTGCTCAAACGTGATGGATCACTGTAATCACACAAGAGGTGCGTTCTTGTTTGCTGATGAACATTGATCAAGAGGGGGGAAAAAACTGTTTATCGCACAGAAAGGGAATTCCATACAATGGCTCAAGAAAGCGTCTCCAATTGGCAGTTACTTTCCATAACGCAGTTTTGCTAATCGATGCCGCTTTCACAAATTGCATGCTGTTTTCATAGGAGTAAACTATTTTCCTTCGCGTGACTCAAAAAATATGGAAATCTATTTCAATCCGAAGCTTCGTTGCATCTCCATGCTTCGTACAGTTTAATATTAACGTAGTTATTTTGCATTCGATTCCAGGTCATTACTGGGTAATCGGGCTTAAATTTGGAAACGCGGGGAGCAACGAGTACGCTCGAAAAACGCTAAAGACAAAAAAACGCTAAATAATAATTTGGGACAAGGGCTTTGGGGCTAGTGACGAGTTGCGAAGGTGTAAGAAAATAAACGATGTTGCTCAAAGAAAGATTGGAAGGGATTTTCTGTCCCTACAGAGCATAATATCATTAAACGATTCAAAATCGTGAGGAATTTCAGTCCTAAAAAGCCTAAACTGAAGTGATTAGGGGTGATCTCTCTCCCCTCCCCCAGGCGGTCCTGCATCAAGAACGGTCGTTCATCAATATCTGATAGGAGCACATGGGTAAGGGATTAGTTTATTAAAGCTTTATTAAGCTCTAAAATACAGAGTTACATTCACAAATACCACTTAAAACTTTACTGTACAAAAAACAAGCCTCGTGTTGTAACCAGGTCCACAAGCTCCGCCCACTTCTCTGGGTTTGGAGGCATCAAGGATGGACCATCATCAAGAAAAAGGGGATTGTGCTCAGACCAATCAGGATTACGGCGCTTCTTAGGACCAAAAAAAGTCCCAAAGCCAGGCTCTATCGTGGCCTATCATCAGGTCAGGTCCGGACCCTTTCTAAGGGTCATTTACACTCGATGCAGCATTATTGCAGAAGAGTACACTTAGATTATGGAGCAACATTTTATAGAATGAAGACACAAACAAAACCACATGCTGCACACATTATAAAGGTATGACTGTGGAAGTAAAGGGTACGGGTACTGGACTGGACTGGACTGGACTTGCACTTTACATACTGGTTTTGATGGGTATGGGTGGTGTTATTCAGAAGCTCTCGTTTGAACAGCATGTACACTTTGTGCTTACTAATTAATTTCAGTTTCTCACAATAGCTTAGCTTTTACTCTCAAACGTCTCTTGCATACTAGATTTTTCGGATCTAAAGACGTTATTCCTCCCAGGACCACGTTATGATCGAAAGACCATTATGATACAGCATAACAGCATAATTCAGTCGACAAGGCCTGGGAATTCACGCGCTCCACCCAGTGCGTCTTCACAATCCGGACACAAGCGAGGTTAATTCTATTGACGTTAGGAGTAATTAATGCAGGTTCAGGTTATTCTGAATGGTCCACGTGGTGTTTTTTTCTTCCCCTCGGAGCCGCTTTACACACACTAGATGAAATTGAATCCATTATGATTCTCGGCACCGTTTCACTTCCATTATCCCGTCACAATGTTTGATGAGTGAAAAGCCCGTCATTCACAGCCTTATTAATACGTTTTCACGGGGAAACGTTTCATTTCCTCTACATATTTAATTTCTATTATTTCTGTCCCTCATGAAGTATTAACTCGCCACGTCTCGCCATATCGGGGCAGGACGGGGCTCATGTTCTCCAGACTTTCTTTCAGATCAACGCTCGAGGTTTTTCACACCCAATCACGCCTCTGATGGACACGGCAACATCCTCAGATCCCGAGGCCTCTCTCAGCCCATTAATGAGCCACTCCAGCGTTTCCTCTCTGCAGTAACGTCTGAATGAGCCCAGTGTCTCAGCGGGTGAGGTTAGACTGGAAGGTAGAACAGCAGCTGGCCTCGGGGCTTAAACCTGTTTCCCTTGTTCGGCTTTCGCATGTGGAGTGCTGCTCGTGAAGTGCTGCTGGACAGTGGCAGCAATGAGCTCATTCCCATTCAGGCTTCTGGATCTCACTTTACCCCATCTAAATCACATTACAGGACCAGCTGTAGACACGAGGCGTCTGAAAAATCGGGGGAAGGCGTCCAACATTTTGCTGGCCGATCCAAATTCAAGGCCAAGCTCAGCCAGAAATCGAATTTGCAAATAAACTCGAGCGACCTACAGGGTCCCAAAGCATGCTATAGGATCCAAATATTAAAAAAAAATAAAAACTCAGGAGTGGAACAGAGTGAATTGGAAGGTTTTATGAAAAATAAGGTTCCTCAGAAATGAATTTATTAATTTTATATTCAGCTAAATGTTTGTTTATTGCGTAACGTGACTGCTGCGATTTATTATTATTAATTTCTTTGGCTATAAGAGATATTTGATCACAGTTCAGGGTATCATCCTGTAATGCCTTTTTTCGCCAGCAGAGGCACAAAACTTGAACAGAAAATTAACTATAGTTCCTCTGGACCAACAAAAAGTTTTTAATTTGTATTTACTATATATTTCTTTTATTCAGTTCAGAGGAAAAACATCACAATCAGAAAAACTAGAAATAGAGGGAAAAAAACCCTAAAAAGACGTAATTGTTTGAGCTTACAGTACCTAGGCTTTATTTCCAATAACTATAACTAAACTCAACGCAAAGTCTAAGCCAAGTTAAGAAAACATTAAAGATCTTTTTTTTTAATAATACCGCTTGTTCTTAGGAAGGAGATGAGAAAAAGAGATCATGACATAATTTTCGTAACTTTTTTCTTCAGAATAAAGTTAGAAAAATCACATTTAAGATGAGGACAGAAGGACAGAAGAAAGAAACAAAGGAACAAACAAAGGAAGGAAGGAAAAATTAAAGCAAGTTTGGAAGGTATTTTGGTAGGATGGAAGGAAGAAGGAAAGCATTTTTGGAAGAAGGAAGAAGGAAAGTATTTTTGAAAGAAGAAAAGAAGAAAGAAGGAAAGTATTTTTGGAAGAAGGAAGGAAGGAAGAATGAAAGTATTTTGGCAGGAAGGAAGAAAGAAGGAAAGTATTTTTGAAAGAAGGAAGGAAGGAAGAATGAAAGTATTTTGGCAGGAAGTAAAGAAGAAGGAGAGCATTTTGGCAGGAAGTCAGGAAGAATGAAACGTATTTTTAAAAGACGGAAGGAAGAAGGAAAGTATTTTGGTAGGAAGGAAGAAGGAAAGTATTTTTTAAAAAAGCAAGGAAGGAAGAAGGAAAGTATTTTTGGAAGAAGGAACAGAGGAAGAAGGAAAGTATTTTTTAAAAAAGCAAGGAAGGAAGAAGGAAAGTATTTTAGGAAGAAGGTATGGAGGAAAAAGGAAAGCATTTTGGCATGAAGGAAGGGAGAAAGAAGGATGGAAATAAGGAAGAAAGAAATAAGTACCATAGGAAGGAAGAAAAACAGAAGGAAGTTCTGAAAGCAGGACAGGACAGGCAGTTTGGATGTTTAGAAGTAGTAGAAGCTTGAGCTTTAACACAAAGGCTCTGCTGATCTGAACACTCTCTCTATTCATTATACTTTCTGAATTCAAGTCGACGGGAGGCTTGGACTTCCCCGAGGAGAACAGGAGCGTCTCCATTCCTATTATCTTCTCACCTTTATAAGGGATTAAAGAATAAAGTACCACCTGTAGCACCGGGGAGCTCAGGAGAGGGAGCCGAGGCTACGACGCTAATGTAGCTCACCAACAATGGCTGTGTAAAGCTGGAGAGTCAAATTAGTGTGGAAAAGATTTAAAGAATCAGTAGTGAAGTGTGTTTGTGTGTAAACAATTAGTTATTAAATAGAAATCATTTAACATTAACACCATATAACAGAAGCTTCGGTTAATATCCGCAATAGCCTGCAGGCTAAGGGTTAGCATTTCAAACGTGCTAGCTAATTAGCACAAAGTGGCTGTCTGATGAGGATTTAGAATCGAATTTAAGAAATGTAACGTATAAAGCTCTACACGATCCGGCCTCGCCTTATCTGAGTGAACTCTTTTAATCTTACTCTTAAAAACTCGTCTACTTTGTTCAGTTCCTAGAACTACTTAGCCCCCCCCCCAGCTATGGAAAAAAAACTCCCCACTTTAGTTCCAGATTCAGACATTCAACAAAAGTCTAGGTTAAAAACGTTCTTGTTTACACAAGATTTCGGTTAGATTTAGACCGGGACACGTGGCTCGGGTTCGGCTTTTACCTCTTGACTGTGTTACCTTCTGGTTCTTCCCCCTTTAGCTATGCTGCTATAGTAGTGCTGCTGGAGCTTCATGCTGCACATGGCATCAGTGATTAATAGACTCTGTGCTCCTAGTCCATAAGTAACTACATTTTCTTTTTTCTTCCTGAGCTGATGTTCTGGTACCAGTTCCAGTACCACACACTTACAGTAGATGTTCCTTCACCAGCATTACTCTACTGGTCTCTATCAACAATAACCAGTGCCACCAGTGTGCTGTAACTCCCTCCATCATTCAGTTATCGGGAGACGATGCGTCTTCTCATAACTTACATCTCATTTACATCAACTTACAT
>JAUZSU010198910.1:0-11720 GCA_034780255.1 Parotocinclus maculicauda | reverse complement strand
GTATTATAGTAATACACAGATGTTTACTGGTCCTTTATTAAATCATTATGTGAGATTGTTTAGATAATATAACCACCTATCTTTATTGGCCTGCTCTGGAACTATTGCAGTAATGCTTATTGTTAGCCTCGGTGCTAATTTGTAGCAGGGATGCCAATTAACGAATGTAGAACAAACTGTACTTTAATGGTGTCGGTATGCGATTATTAATATTTAAGGTATTTAATATCGCTTAAGTGTTTAATCGTTCATGGCTGGAATAGAACAAAATTCACGTCTGAATCATTCGAATATACACAACCGTATAGCTAAAGAGAAGTTCTACCAAGCTAAGACTATCTGCAGAACTGCACAAGGCTGGAGGATCTCATGGGTCACCTTGTGTTCGTACATCTATGGAGCTGGATATTTGTGTCTGTAAGTGGATTTATAAACGCTGCTATCCGTCCCAGCTGCCGTTAAGGTACGGAGTTATGTATGGAATCAGGTTAGAAATGTCTAGATCCTAGAGCTGCTGGTTCTGTTACTAATAGTAGTTTAATAACATTAAACCGATCTTTTCAGAACGATGAATTCTGATGTGTTTCAAGTAACCTGACTATGTGTTTAGGAATAAACATAAGCTTATAAACAGAAGCTTCTGTTCTGTTTAGATGTTAAAACAGTTTATTTTTAAGTTTGGCGAACATTAGTAAAGTAGCAAGATGGGCCAAAATAATTCAAACTTGTCGTTACACATTCTAGAAACTACACGCTAAGGGTGTGTTCACACACTGTATTACAGGTTTGATCAGGGGTGTTCCTGTGCTACTTCTGATCCTGGACCACAGCTGTTCCCCTTAGCTTTTTCACAACTTAAAATAAGCTTGTTAAACTTGTTAGGGGGTTTAACACTAAAGTGGGCATCACTGTGCCGCTAATGAAAAACTAATTAATTCTGAAGAATTGTATTAACTGCATGAACTGGATATAGCTGTAAGCGCTCATTTTCTTGTCTGCATCATGGCTGACATTCTTCTTAATATTTGCGGCTGTTCATTAGAGTGATGGTTCCCCCGGTAGAGCGGGGAGCCAGTGCCCTGTGACAACAAGCTTGGCCACCCAAATGGCATTCTAAGAACTACAACCGTTCCTAATTTTGGTCCAACCTTCGTCTGGTTTAGGCCAGTCACTAGTCTTATATTCCATGAGGAAAATGAAAGAAACTGGCTAAATAAAAGATGCAGGGCCATTATAGGACATGTGGTGTTTGTAGAGAATTTGAGTGGTGTGACCACAATATATTACTGGGACCAGAAGCAATAAGGCAGTCACTGAGATGCTAGTTTGTTTACTATTCAGATATGTCCAATGTAAGTTTCAGATGTCACTGTTTGTCACCTACCACTTTGTCGCTTGTCTCTTCAGTGAACTAATCACCTCTTGTACATTGGCTATCAGTTATGTAGTAAAGTTTATTCAGTTGTGTGTTCAAATACCTAAAGGCTTTCCTAATTTGCTTTTCTGATTTGTATACTAAGTACTAAGACTGGGCTGCTGTCAGTGATCAGCTGTTGGTGGCATATCTGACATGGGCCATTTAACAGATGTCTTTGAAACACACAGATGACACTCTAACCCCCTTGTTTGGTTAATTGGTGTTTTTTTTATCTTGGTTGCTTTTCACAGAATAGCACGCTCAAGTTAGACTTACATTTTGCTGCATGCACTGTATGGTCTGCAGTCAGGCTGCATTGTGTCTGACCTGCTTAAATTGCAGTGCAAAAGTTACTCAACATCTGCCTCATAGACTTCATGTCTGTAACATGTGGTCTCGGTAGAAATGTTGGAACATCATTTTACTGTGGCTGTATTTCCTGTCAGTGAGATGTCTATAAGGTTATGTGAATGGAATGGAGTAGTTGGTGCTCTACTGACTGATCAGATTAATAGTGTTGTTTGAGCAGAAGTTTGAAAAGAAGTAGTGACTGACTTAGTAGCAGAAGATCCATTAGTTGGATTTAAAGGCTCTTCCATATTGCTCTTCCATACTGCTGGCACTGCAAAACCTCCCAGAAACGAGATGCTGTGTCCCAAAACTGCTTATTCATTATTAAACACAAAAATGGAACAAGTCCTCCCTGTGAATTTGCCTTAAGCACCAGATGACAATTTGTTTTCTGTGTACAGACTCAACGTGTTTTAATTGGGTTCATATGACATTAATTAATTCAGAATGTAATTCTCTGGGAAAGTGATAAACAGCAAGGTACTCCCTCAGAAGACGCTGGGCAGCTGCCCCTTTTTGTTTTAGTTTTGCATTTACACAGGCTGTAATAGGGCACATTGCAAACACAAATTAACTTAACACTTGTCTCTTTGGAACTCTGGGTACCTGGAAAAAACCCACGCAGATATGGACAGGACATGCAAACTCCACACAGATGGAGCCCAGGGTCAGGATCGAACTGGGGATCTTGGAGCTGTAAGGCAGCAGTGCCCCGCTGTGCTCGACTGGATTGTTACGGCTGTTCAGTGTTGCCCAACTGCTGGCTTTTCATGCCATTTGCTGTTCCTCAAGAAAATACCAGCATGGATGCATTGATTCTGACCATCGTAATCACATGATCTCTTGGTATTCCAACGCACGTTTTCTGATGAGGTGTTGGAGTAAGTTGCTAGCGTGACCACCAAAGGCAATGACACCAACTTAACAATTTATGCCTTTTGGTTTGCTTCAGAAAACAAAAACAAAAAAAAATTCAAATGCAGACACAGCTTCTTTCTTGGGCAGAAGATCTTTTGCCGCTCTAGGCCCACTTTTTTATTTTCCATCTCTGCTGTCTGTTCTTTAATTTACCATGTAGTTTCTCCCAGCTGTTAACAGGCTGTTATGCTGTGCTATATGTTATGCTTCCTGGCTGGCTAGTGAGCTGTACCCAGAATTCCAATTTGCCATGCCATTCTACTGTGTATTCTGCACTTCTAGGAGCGAGAACTTTATATTTTTTTGACTTTCTACCCTTAGGTATCTCAACTGAAAGATGAGGGCAATAAGGCGCTGAGTGCTGGGAAGATTGATGAAGCAGTGCGCTGCTACAGCGAAGCTCTGGCATTAGACCCAAACAACCATGTCCTCTTCAGCAATAGATCTGCTGCCTATGCCAAGAAAGGTGACTACGAGAATGCCCTGAAGGATGCCTGCCAAACCATTAAGATCAAGCCAGACTGGGGCAAGGTAATTTATGTTATTGGGTTTTGTTTGAAAAATAGTCTTTTCTCTGTCAGGTCTGATCTTGGTGCCAATTTGGAGACGTGTTCTGATGATTTTTAGCTTAATTCTTAAGTAAGGAGAGGATGGTGGCGTCTGTATTTTGTCTGGTGGTTCGCTCATTTTTAATTGCACTTTTCGGTTAGAACCCTTGCTTGATTTCTGCATGCTGCATCTACTCAGTGTGCATGTGCAGTGGTTTGTCATACCTGGCTTCATGACCCAGTGAATAAGTGTATTTTTAAGGTGCATTGGTGATGGTTTACCTTGTTGCAAAGTGAGTGACATACTCTGCCAAGTTGCACATCAACAGCAAACAACACTTAAGATAGTAAGTGCCTTAGCAGTTGGTAGTGTTTGCAGTTTATCAATTCTAACTTCAATTCTGCTTATCAATTCCAGTTCTTATTGATTCCCAAAGGGTGAAAAATCCTTCATATCATGCATTGATGCAATGAATTAATGTGCAAAAATATCACAATGCAATCACGGAGATATCACGTGCGTTCTGTATGCACATCTAATAACGTCCTTTCGTTTTTTGAACACCAGAGGGCGCAATCATTATATTTACAATGTATACATTTCATAATGGAGTCATGGAAACTGAAGGGATTTGGATGTTTAAAGCTATTTTTATACCGCCATTTTCAATTTAAGACATTGTCTTTGCATCGTTTACATTTTAGACATAAATATTAGTACATTTTATTGAATGTAAAGTCAATAATTGTGGGAAAATCGAATAGTCAACTAGGCATCGTGAATGTAAATCTTTACACCCCTTTTCAAAAGTAATTCATAAGTTTTCTTCTTCCCATGTAAAGTAATTCTAAGTAATATTGACCTAGGAACACATCTTTTCTCAATTACTACTAGTCAAAAGTAAACTTCTGCTGAAATGACAAACAAAATTGAAAGTAATCATTTTTGCTGTACATTAAGTGTTGCACTTAAAAATGGGTGTGTTTAAATGTGAAAAAAGTGTAATGTACAAATTATTACTGATCCTTTGGACCATGTTCATTGTTTCAGCAGTAGAGATTACTTGTGAACAGTAATAAGTGAGAGAAGTTCAGTTTTCCTAGGTAATTTTTTTAGTTCATTAAGATGGTACAGCATGTTAGAGCTACCTTGGAATCATTACCAAGTTCCTGGAATTTTGGAACTGGTTCCAAATCACCACCATCCTTAATTATCATGGACGATACATATTGCACATACCAAGGTTACAGACTGTGTTGTCAGACCAAAACAGAAAAGAACAGATCATGCACCAAAATATGGGAATTAAGTATAAACAACTGCTGTTTTTATTTATTTTTTTATTTTTTTATTTTCCTCCCCCCCTTGTTGTAGGGTTACTCACGAAAGGCTGCAGCTTTAGAGTTTCTGGGGAAGTTGGAAGATGCCAAAGCGACTTATCAGGAAGGTCTCCGACAAGAGCCATCTAACCAGCAGCTTAAGGAGGGGCTTCAAAACATTGAGGGACGGTTAACAGGTAGAGACATTTTATTTAAACGATTGTCGGTTTTCAGTTTAACTGAGCAAAGATCTTTTTTCCAGCTGGACAAGAGGTTTTCATTGAATTAGCTTTTCTTCCTGATGACCTTTAAGTTGAAACTGGAGATTCTTTAGTAAAAAGCCTTTTGTCTATCCACTCTAGAGAGGAAAATGATGAACCCATTTGCCGTTCCTAATTTGTATGAGAAGTTAGAGGCAGATTCGCGAACACGAGCACTGCTGGCCGACCCCAGCTACAGAGAGCTGCTCGAACAGCTTCGCCAGAAACCGTCTGAACTTGGCACGTAAGTGTTTTTTCATTGTTTTTATTTCACTCTCACAGTATTGATCTGGACCCATCATCGTGCCTCGTGTTTTTCAAGTCCTCCCTGTGCATTCTCTGTTCTTTCTATTATTAGGATATTTGCAAACATTGCGACTTCAAACAAGTTTGCAACTTTATAAAGACTTTTAAAATGTTTTTTATTATGTAGGCAGCTTTGCTCTCACTTAAACACTGTATACGATGACCTCCCACTTTATTAGGTACACCCTTTCAACCGCTCATTAATGCACAATCATATGGGCAGTTATGCAGTGCACTTAGGCTTGTAGACGTGGTCAGAACAACCTGCTAAAGTTTAAACTGAGCATCAGAATGGGGAAGAAAATATATTTACAGGACTGAATGTGGCATGGTCGTTAGTGCTAGACTAGCTGATCTGAGTATTTCATAAACTGCTGGGATTCACATCAATCTCTATGGTGTACAAACCTTTAAGCAGAGGAAAACCACACTGGGTGCCCCTCCTGTCAGCTAAAAACAGGCAACTGAGGGTACATTTACAGCATTTTAGCAGACGCTCTTATCCAGAGTGACTTACAACTTATACAGTTTTACAATTCAAGCAATGGTGGTTTAAGGGTCTTGCTTAAGGACCCAACTGTGGTAGCCTTGGCAGAGGTGGGATTTGAACCCTGGGCCATCAGGTCCAGAGTCCAATACCTTAACCACTAGGCTACTACAGTCCCATAAAAATTTAGATCAAATACTGAAAAAGGAACACTTTGCCCCGTGTCAGGATCGAACTCACGACCTTCAGATTATGAGACTGACGCACTACCTACTGCGCTAACGAAGTATATTTTGCACGGGCCCAACCATACATGGGCAATAGTAAATTGGAAAAATGTAGTCTGGTCTGATGAGTCTTGGTTTTTGCTGCAGCTTTTGGATAGTTGGGTCAGAAAGTGGCGTGAACATGAATCCGTCCTGCCTTGTATCAACAGTTCAGGCCTCCTGCTGGTTGTTTAATGGTGTTAGGGATATCTTTTTAATACCAGTTGAGCATTGTTTACACACCTGGTGTTGTTGTTGACCATTTCCATTCCTTTATTATCACACTGTACCTTCTTCACAAAGCTTAGATCGTTTCTTGGCAATGACCATGAGTTCACTGTACTGAGATGGCCTCCACAGTGACCAGATCTCTGTCCGTTAGAGCACCTTTGGAATGTGAATAAATGGGAGAGTCACATCATGGTTAAATCTGCAGCAACCGAGTGATTCCGTTATGTCAATATGGACCTGAATCTATAAAGAACCTTGTTGAATCTGTTCAGCATAGAATTTAGGCAGTTATGAAGGGGAAAGGCCATCTGGCCTGGTATTAAAAAGGTCTACCCAATACCAGCTCATGTATACAGGTACTAATTGGAGTTTATAATGGAATATTATATATAAATAAATATATTATAATGAAATATCCTAATTTGTGTGAGAAGTGTACACTTGCATAATAGTAATTCTATACATATGCTGTAAGCCTCTTAAAACATGTGTATAAGAAAATTCTTCAGATATTAATCAGTTGTCAAATTTTCATTATCAGCCGAGTTTAGAACACATTATTTTGCCAATGCTACCTATTTAGCTAATCTAATTAGCTCTGATTTTGACCTCCAGCCATTTTAAAATCTCATCACTATTCTCACATATAATTTCATTGTTTGTGTTTTTTGCTCTCTCCTTTTCTCCTCCCTCTCTTTGTAGGAGGTTGCAGGATCCACGTGTGATGACTACTCTTTCAGTGCTGCTTGGGTTTGACCTGGCAGGGATGGAGGAAGATGAAGAGCCAACACCTCCACCACCACCTAAACCCAAAGAGACGGCCCCACCACCTGCCAGAGAGGAGGATCTGCCAGAGAACAAGAGACTGGTAAGAAACACCTTAGGTTATGAAAAATGTACAAGATTATGCTTATGGCAGGAATTCAGCACAGCAGAGCATTAATAAAAAAAAGGTCATGGGTGTCTCCATAATAGAAATTGTACTTGACTTTTGTGCCCCATGTTCTATGGTGATAAGTCCCAGAGCTTCTGAGAGTGTGCCCAGGAGAAATCGCATTAAATGTGCGTTCAGAAAATTTGGCATAGTATAAATATTAGTTACTATCACAAATCTCAGCCTGCAGAAGGTTTTTAATCTGATGGTTCAATTTGATAATACCTTTTTTAGGCACTGAAGGAGAAGGATCTTGGCAATGCTGCATACAAAAAGAAGGACTTTGAGACTGCACTTAAGCACTATGATGAGGCATTCAAGCATGACCCCACCAGCATGACCTATCTGTCCAATCAGGCCGGTAAGCATAATAAACGGTATTGTCTTAGCTCTCTCTCTCCCCCTCTCACTCTCTCCCCCTCTCACTCTCTCTCTCTCTCACTCTCTCTCTCTCTCTTTCTCTCTCTTTCTTTCTTTCTCAGACACACAGTGAGTGTATTTTTGTTTACTTAATAATCCCATAATTGCAGAAAACCAGATTTAGCCAGTAATCCCATCAAGTATACATGTACTTGAGTAAACAGTTAATGCCAGACTTCTGGGTTTACCTGATTTGGGTAATAATCAGATTATACTTTGCAACTAGCCAATAATCTCACAGAAAAGTGTGACATAAATCAAATAAACCATTTTTTTGCATGTACTGCATCTCAGAACGTCCACAAAGCTGTATGATGTCCGTTTAGGTAGATGTTGCATTTAATTTCAAGGTTGCCAAATTCTACAAGTTAAAACCAACCTGTTAAATAAAATAAACTTATAAAAGTCTAGCTAGATCTAGCAACTGTCTTCTGTCTGTGAAAACCAGGTTTTTTTTTTTTTGGTTTGTTTTTTTTTTACCTCTATGTATCCTCTGAGAAATTTAATTACTGACAAAAAATCCAGCACAATCAGATTTCTTAATTTTCTTGATTTGGAGTATGCTATAATCACACTATAAACGTACTCAGGGAGTTAGAGGTATTAATTATAGCATCCTTCTCATTGCACTGCCTAATTTTCCTCCTTAGCATGTGTTGCATAAATAATTAAATATGTTATCTTCTGAAATTGGTTATTTATCAGTGTTAGTAACATATGCACTTGCTGCGTGATGGTTGAGCTGCTAGATCATTATATTTTCTGCAAAGTTAGAAGTTTTGTGTCATATGTGATTGGATAGCTGGCAAGATCTGAGCTTTCTTTTTTTGCCACTGTTAATCCTAGTGATGAGCGAATAGATTAATGATTAGTGCACTGTTTATTCTATGAGACGTTGCCTCTTTTGGACTTGTTTAAGTAGACCTGATTGCTTGCCTATCTCCTAGATCTGGCATCTGGAATTAAATGTTGCATCCATGACATGGCCGTGAAATGGGAATGTTCTGAAATGAAGTATATGAGCTAGGAAATAAAACATGTCAGTATTTAATTATTAACATTTCATTTTATTTATGACATTTTTCTGTGAGAATTTTGGCTAGTTCTGAATAGCAATATACCAATATGAATACTGGCAGAGTCTTGTAGGCCAGATTCCTATCTAATGTTGATCGAATTACTGACTGTCTGATTTTCGTTATGTAAATGCACTCAGTGATGTGACCGATCCACACTGAAACAAAGTCAAACTAGCACCTGTAATAGACGAAATCTAATGTAAATTGAATCCCAAATAATTGCATGTCTATTAGCATCAAAAACAGCTGTACTTTGGTTTTGGTTCTGTCGAGTGTGCACGCAATTAAATATTAAAGAGAGAACATTTAGAAATGCCCAGACTGCACCGTTCCATAAATAATCCTTAAAAGTTTGAAACTTTGTTTTTAAGTGGTTAAATTTGTCAGTTGGTCTAGCATGACCTATGTTTGACCATTGCTTTTTTTCTAAGCATATAATAGGAATACAGTTATCAGAGGTTAAATGGGGCTGTTGCCATTGCACACGTTAACCAAGTTTTTCTTCTTCGTTTTCTTTTTTTGTTTTAGCTGTGTTTTTTGAGAAGGGCGAGTTTGACAAGTGCAGAGAGCTGTGTGAGAAAGCCATCGAGGTTGGCCGTGAAAATCGTGAGGACTACAGACAAATTGCCAAGTAAGTTTGTCGCTTCAATATCTAGTCCGTATATGTTGTACATGGTGTATGATCTCTCTTCTGAAGCTGTAACTTGATAATACTGGAGTTTCTGTGTGATTGTGTGTGATGAAACCTGCACCTTGAGCCTTTACTCTCTAACTTCAGACACAGAGGAGACTGTCTCATTAACAGTAGTCCACTACACAGAGTACTCTCACCTGCCACTTATTACATTATTACAGGTAGTAAGTAAGTGTAAGCAAGGATCTACGGTAAGTTTTTGCCCAGGAACACTGGAGTTGCGGAACTGCAGCATGCACAGATATACCAGCACAAACTAAACATTTTATTAATGTATTTTTCCCCCTCTTTATTTATCCAGGTTAGGCAGGAATACAAATTAAAATAGGGACTATGACAATTGAATGTTTCTTATTGTGGGTAGTGTGAAAAAAATTATCCAACTCTGCTCATTGGACACACAATTAGACTGTCACAAATAATTTTAATGAATAACAAAAGTAGAATAAGGAAACAGTTCCTGAGTAGTTCTTAATGAAAAAAAAAACGAAAAAAAAAAAAACCCCAGCATCCGCTTAAACGTAAACGTTTATTTGTAACAACAGAAATCTAACAGGAAAGCACAGATCTCTTACAGGAAGGCTTACGTTTTGCCTCCTGTTAATCCTCATATTAGCGCCTGTTTCTCTTATGACATCATATCAAAGTCCAGAATCCAGCCAATCATGCTTTGCTAGAAGTACATGTACACACTGACTTCTTTAGTGTTGGAGTTCATTGACCAGCCAGGAAGCAATAGGCAGTAAAAGTGTGAACCTTCAATGGTCTCTCGATTCGATTACCATGTGAATGATTCGATTCGACATCACGATGCAGAACATTAATTTTGTATAGTCACTTAGTTTTGCTTTCATCAACAAATACAAGCAGAATGATATAAACTCACTTATTATTTAACAAAGCTTGAGTATGAACACAGCAGACAAGTGTTTATGACCAAATTGATCTAGGCATAGCATATGCTTATATGCAGGGACTCGATATTTGTCCAATAGCTGCCATTCCTCCACAACACGGGAGAGTAGCTCTGCCAGATGTGCACCCGTGTGAGACTCATAAACAGCTTTACTCTGCAGCACATGGGACTTCAAATGCCAGCCCTTGCCAATATAATGTGCCGTCATAGTAACATAAGATTCTGTTGCCACCGAAGTCCCTGAATCACACGTTATTGTTACCTGACTAGCTTTGCTCACTGATACCATTATGTTAGCTTTGGTTGCGGAGTAAAGAGCTGGTATTACCTTTTGTGTAAAGTGGCTACTTGACGGGATCTTACATCGTGGCTCTGGTATCCTGTTGTAACCCTGGGTTGTCCACGACGGAATAGAGACATAAATAGTTCTCTATAAAGATTCCAACAACATTGGTTATTTTCTTCCCTTTATATGAGTTGGGTTTCATTTTCCTGGGTTGGAGTTGCTAGTAACTCAGGATGAAAACTGCTGACATGATTTCTTAAGTCAGTGGTGTTCCCAACATTTCCCAAATGTTTTGTGACAGGTTTTGCGCATGTGATTTGTCCAGTTCGCGCTTCCCTGTCAGCTCGTAGAATCCAAACTGTTTCCATACTTTGGCTTTTAAAATATTGGGTGTGTTTTTAATCTCAACCTTGGGACCTATCGCCGCCATTGACGTCATGTTCGATTATGGTCTTTCAATTGCATCGATGCTGAATTTTCCACATCCAGAATTCGATATATTAATTATATGATTAATTTCAACACCCCTAGTAGGCAGCAAGGATGCTTACTAGGTATTGAGACAGACCTGATGAATCCTCTGTAAAAGCAGTGACACACTCACAAAAGACACAAATGCAAAATGCTCACACTGTAGTACCCTGGTAAGTAAAGTGTACAGAATATATTGATCAGTAAATGTGTGTGCATTTATAACTGAATACTGTAAATGTATTTCTTGATATTATTTTCTTTGTCGTTTGATTTTGTCACTGTAATACGTCTCTTCTTTCAGGGCATATGCCAGGATTGGCAACTCGTACTTCAAACAGGAGCGTTATAAGGAATCTGTTCAGTTTTTTAACAAAAGTCTGACAGAACACCGCACACCTGAGGTGCTGAAGAAGTGCCAGCAGGTAGGTTTGCCATTAGAACAGAGCATAATAGCTGTAATAGATGGACATATCTATGCTCAGTTTAATGGAATAGGACAGAAAGAAATTTGGCATGGTGAAAGAGTGGATTTGAAGTCATTCATTAAAATAATTGGTGTGTCTTCCCCCCCTACAGGCAGAGAAGATAGTGAAGGAGCAGGAAAAACTGGCCTACATTAACCCAGAGATGGCACTAGAGGAGAAGAACAAGGGCAATGATGCCTTCCAGAAAGGTGTGTGAGAATAAGAAAGCATTGTTATGTGTGTTGCTGTAGCAACACATATATTGTTATCCTATTTTTTATTATTCCACCAATTTTCGGTCAGTATCTCCTCCTAGAGCTTTCGACATATCGACACGGGACAAACGCCG
>JAUZSU010198899.1:0-11722 GCA_034780255.1 Parotocinclus maculicauda | reverse complement strand
CCTCCCTCTGTCTTAATAATCACACATTGTGTGTGTTTGCTGTCAGATGAATGTAGAGTATATGTTTTTAATACATTGTAAATTGGGGTGCCTTGAAATTTTGCATACTTTTAAAGGGTGCCATGATGGAAAAAAGGTTGAGAAACGCTGGGTTACAGGATAGTAATGGGCAGACAGAGATCTTTAGGTCACAGGTTACAGTGGAGCAGACTGAGGGCATCTATGCACAGAGTAGATGCAAATGGCCTTTTTACCCGAATGACACAGTTAGGATGTGTGGTAAGGAGAAGCTACTCTGTAAGGGCCCCTCTTTCTCTTATCCATGTGGATACCAACCATAAGCTCATAAGGTTGGTTGTTTTCAAAATTTATAGTTGTGGCTTAAAAATACTGTTGTTATACAGTCTTGGCCAAAAGTGTTGGCACCCCTTACATTTTTCCAGAAAATTACACACATTTCTGTCCTCTGTGATTATTGGAACAACAAAAAGGCAAAAATTATATAATTTCAATGGGATTTAGATCCACTGCTGGTCACCTCAAAACTCTCCAGAGCTTTGTTTCCATCGATTTTGGGGGCTAATAATTTGGTTCTTAAGTCCTTAAGTTCCTTTTCTCCTTTTTCTGTTTTCCATGCTTAAGTCAATTTCTCTCCTTTGAAAATGTGCTAACAATTTTCTCTGGCTTATTTTGGGGGTTTTGTGTGAAATTCTATACATATAAATAATAATTTTTGTGTTGTTCCAATACACACAAAGGAAATAAACATATCTCACTCACTCTCTTTTACTCGATTACTCTTGTAGTTGCAATAAATTTCTGGGATAAGTACTTACATTTCTGGTAAAATGTCAGAGGTTTCAACACCTTTGGCCATGTTAAAACTAGAATGTGGGTACAAATCTGCTCTCTCCCAACTAGGTACAACATTATTGTTTTCGGGGGCATTGATGGTTATTCCAGAAAGGTAGAATGTACATTAAATATAGTAATTGTGTGCTATACTGTGTATGATGGGAATTATTACATTTAATATATAGCTGTTGTGTTTAGATAATGTACTTGGATGCTGCCAACAATAACAAGGCATCGACTGGCCTCACCTTTTTTTTAAGCTCTGTTGAGAGGAATGGTTTGCCTTCAAGGTAAAGTCATTTAAATATATATTACATATACAATATGTTACATGCTTAACACAATAGTTTATTTAGAAAAAAATACATTTATTTCAAGGGTCAGAGGGGATCAAGGAGTGGAGAACCTTGAGATTGCTCGTTTCATGTTTACCATGAGGGGAACAGATCGAGCAAGTTTCATCTCAGGAAAAAGTGTGCACAACCAGAGGTAAGCTAAAGATACTTTACACCTACACTAATACACTATACATCCAAATGTCTGTGGGCACCCTTTCTAATGAATGCATTCAGCTACCTTGCACCTAAGTTGCACACATTGCTGATACAGATCTGCAAATACACACCTACAGCTTGGCTGTAGGCTAGTATCACCAATATTCCACACTTTTAGAATGTGTTGGGCAACAGGTGGGTGATAACCCAACACCCAGACCGCACTGTTGCTAACTGCAACAAAATCTTCATAGCAGTGTGCCAATAGAAACAGTAATTCCAACAAAAGAATAAAATCTCTCCCATTTCAGGAGAAACAATGAATGAGCAGGTGTCCCAATTTGTTCTTTCAGCAATGTAATGGTTAAGCAAGTGAGGTCAAACCTAAACATCTTGTGCCATATATTTTTATTTTATAGAATTGAGCGACTGTGGCGTGATGTGTGGACAGCAGTGACAAGCACATACTATGATACTCTGCATAGCCTGGAAGAAGATGGGTGGCTGGACATCTCCAACACACTGCACATTTTTCTTTTGCATTATGTGTTTCTTCCCCGTCTCCACAATGACCTTCAGACCTTTGCTGAGGGCTGGAACCATCACCCTCTCCGCACTGAGCAAAACATGACTCCCCAGCAGTTGTGGCACATAGGACTTTTGCAGAACAGCACTGATGAGCCAGAAAATGTACAGGTACACATTTAGCATGTGCAGAAAATAAATCTTGTATCAGAAAAATATAAACGGTTAAAGAGGGTGTTTAAAGTGTGAATTAAATTGGTATAAATTCCTAGGATATACAATATCCTGACTTGGACTGGGAGAGTGCCTTTTTCCACATGGAGTCCCTAACAGAATCTGGAGTTGTGGTCCCAGAGATTGCCACCCCCCTGAATGTGCAAGAGATGGCACACCTTCAAGCACTAGTGGACCCAACAGCAGCATCTGACTCCTATGGACAAGATATTTATATTCGTTCTCTTCAACTTTTTCAATGAGACAGTCTGGGCTGCTCTGTGGTGGTTAATTTGGAAATAAAAAACAAACTGACATATTCCCAGAAGTTTATAATCTTATTATTTGACAAAGACTTGATATGCAAGTTTGCAGGTGTCTTACTTTTTTCCATGAAACACACTGAACATATCTGGGGGGGAACATAACAAATCCCCTGATTATTCCAGACCAGACTACAATACATTTCTGTAGTTAAACATTCTGAAATTCCTGTCCAAGATTAAATGCTTCCATCATGACCAGTTTGAAGTTTTCATAAGTTTTCATAAGTGTTTAACTGGGAGTGCAATTGTGTTGGCGCATGCTGCCACAGTTGGATAGCAAATCCTGTGCTCACTGTATTCTGTATCACAGTGATGATTAAATTTGACTATTATTTTGAAATTTGCCTTCTCCTGTGCCAACATAGGAATGTGTCCCTGCCCTGTGACCCATTGAAGGAATGTTCTTGATATCATGGGCTGCACATCTGCAAGCTCAGGTGGATTTTCATCTAAAAAAAAAAAAAAACAGAAAGGAGAAATAATTTTTTTCTGAGGTTAAATAAACCACACTCATTTTCTACAAACTTTCTTACTTACTCTTAGACATTAAATGTACATGACTTGCAAATACCAGACAAACAATGGACACAATTTATTAATACATATTGGCATTACCTTCAATATATGTTGATTTCAAACTTATTTAACAACATCTGTTAAAAATAATAATAATTACTTTGTTCCAGTTCCTGGAGTAAGTCTTGCAGATAGTTCATTAAGGTCACCTCCAGTTGTTCCTTATTTGAGCCCTTCTCGCTGAACTCTGCCCGGCAAACTGACATGACAAAGTCTGCGTCTGCCTGATAAAATTAAAAAAGAAAAAAAAATCCTTTACTAATTAATTAGTAAAGCAAAATTTAGTGACTTTACATTTAGTTTGGAGGTTCTATGTAAACTTACATTTTTCCCAAATGTACTGTATTTAAGAGTGCATTTGAATCAATCCTAAAAACAGTATTAAGATTTGAATACATTTGATGGTACCAGGCAGTACCATTTTTTCGTTGTTTCCTATGAGTCATCCTATTATTCAAAATGCATTCAAAATACATGCACTTACAGTCATTTCTACCCCAGGGGTGAAAAGTGGCTGGCAGATATCTGGGTATTTTCCCATGAGATCGCAGAGCCCATATAGCTTCAAACCAGTCCTTATCTGCTGCAGTATGGGGAACAGCTTCAGGGTTGCATGGAGAATAACAGCACTGTTTTGGAAGCAAAATACAAACACTAAATGAATGAAACCTAGATGTACATTTCCTGAAAGAATCAATAATTGCAATACCTTAACAACTACACCCAGATTATGCAAGAGGTTAGTGTGTAAAAAAAAAAAAAAAAAAAAAAGCCTAAGCCTTTCGGCTCATTCCTGATTCCAGTGTGACATCTTCACTCTCACACAGGAGTACTGTTATAGTAGTGTTGACACTTAGACTACACAGTACTCTGATTTTAAAAGCTTTAGATGACGTACATTTTAAAAATACTGAAATCAGTTACTTTAAATACAAAAAATACAGATTCCTTTGCAAGAATGCTATTAACATTTAGAATTCTGCAAGAGTATATTTTGAATGAATCCTTTTATCCCCTTATTCTACCTCACTTTTATTACACCCTACTGATTACTAATCGGCAAATACATGCAACTGGCAGAGTCGTTCCTAAGTTACACCAGAGGAATAAGGCCAGGAACCATGATTCCAAGGAGTTCAAGAGGTTAAACATACCGGGTTATTTCCTCCTTCTTCTCTAAACTGATCGATCCTGTGTAACCACAGCTCAAGATATCTTCTGTGAGGTCTTCAATCGTATGCTCAGTTGCCAACTCAACCTGAAATTGTAACAAAAGAGTAGTGTGCTGTATAGGACTTGAAAATACATATAGTCTGTAAAAAAAATCACCCAGATGGTCTTACCTTTGAAGTGAGTTTAATATATTGGTCATCTCCCAAAGCATTTTTGTCCAGGTCTTCAAATTCCAAAGACCCACTGCAAAGAAACTTGTAGCACCATACCGCAAAAAAATTTGGAGCTGGTCCACCTTGGGCCAGACTGACAGCCATTATTTCTCCTACAGTCCTAAAAAAGAAAGGAGATAACCATGGTTTAGCAATTATTGATTTGCTAGGAACACTTAAATAATGACATTCCAGTGTTAAGCAGAATATAACTGATCAAAATATAAGGTTAATTTAATTGAGTTTCAAATTATTTTATTAGCCCATTCATCATGACACGTTCAACTCAACATAAAAGGCAGCTGTTAATTTTAAAGATGGAGGTCATTTTTACAATGTCTTTTTTTTTACAGCAATGATAATATGATAGTATGCATGAGTAGACAGCACATACTTAAGGTGGCCTTTGTCTAAATCAGAGAGTGAATACTTGGGCCTCTTGCCATTGCCGTCCCCCTCGAAAAAACGCTTTTCGATGCCCTCAATCATGCCTTCAACCAGAGAATATATAATTACACATCACAAAGAGCACATGTGTTAAATTCCATTTGATAAATGTCTATGGAATCTTTTCTCACCTGACAGAAACTCTTTGCGGAGTGCCCCAGTGTCTATCCCAGCCTCACCTAAAAAGACAACCTTCAGTTGATTCACTGGAGTTGACTTTTTTTGTCTTTGCCATTGAGCAAGGCCTCTCTCCAACATATTGTGCCGGGACACTGTAATGTCAAATGTGTTGCCATCTGTTGTGGATATTGCAGCTTTGATGGCCTGGAAAAGATCATCAAGGCTAACACACACACACAGCATTGAGATCTATCAATCATAAAAAGTAATCATGTTATGTAGTGCAGTAAAAAAAATTTAAACATACCTCTCAATTCCACTGTTTATTGGTTCAGAGTAATCATCAGTGCTGAAATTTGTGTCCTCCACCCTGTTGTTAGATACATTTGTAGGATTATTACATTACCTACTAGAATTTTGGAGGGCCAGTGTACACAGTTGGGCAATATACCTTATTTAACAGCTGCTTTTGATTTCTAGAATTAGTAAATCCCCAAACACATATCCTCCAGGACCAGAGATAAAGAATCTTGCTATACTAAGACATGGGCAGTTTATTACATATATATAAACATTAGGCAGAAACAGGGATTTTATT
This sequence comes from Parotocinclus maculicauda, assembly GCA_034780255.1. Taxonomy (NCBI): domain Eukaryota; kingdom Metazoa; phylum Chordata; class Actinopteri; order Siluriformes; family Loricariidae; genus Parotocinclus; species Parotocinclus maculicauda. The sequence continues at coordinate 6,183 of JAUZSU010198899.1, read as the reverse complement.
ATTTTTATAAAAGCTTTCTAAGATTTTAAGATAAACATTTATATTTTGTCACCTTTCACCACATGAACTGGCATGGATCTCTAAATAATCCAATGGAAAACTCATGAGACACACTGGACATGGAGCCTAAATAGAAGACACCAGTATTACCTCTAGTGAAAGACAAGAAATGCTCTACTTAAAATTAAATGACTAGAATATTTATTAAGTAAGACCAAACTTAGGAATTGCATAATTGCCATTACCTTAGACATGGATGTACTGTCACTATTGGCAGCCACTGTAGAGTTCACTCCAGATAACCCAGACATATCATGGGAAGTCTCAAATGAACACACAGTACATGTAAATCATTATAATAGATCATGGTGGAGGGTAGGGCTAGTCTTTTTTAATAGCATCATTCAATTTAATCTTACCTTTCCGGATATACTTGTATCTGAGGTTTCCACAGAGTTTACTGAGGAAAACTCAGCAACAATGGACACATCAGGGGAAGACTAAAATAAATAGAAAGTCCATCTAAATATTTGTTAAAACAATAACCTTGTGTCTGAATAAACAACACAATGTGTAGGTGGTTATTTATTTAACAAAAGCACTGATCTTACACGATGATCTGAGTCATACTCTGTGGATGACCTGTCAATGCAGCATGACTTGACATGCACAGCCAAAACTTGCAATGGCATAGACATCCCACAGGCTTGGCAAGTTGCCTTTGGCATCTTCTGGAATTCATGGGCATCCATAGGAAGAGGCAATGTGTCTAGTTCCTCCTGGAGAGGAACTATATACAGTGTGTTTTTACCCCCTCCACTCACAGATCTTAAATATGGAGTATTATAACCCTCAGCTTCTGGGGGGACAACTGTAAGTTTTCTTTGTCCTGATCCACCTAGGATGAGTAATTAAAAAAGAAATCATTAAATATTGCAACTAGAAAATATTAAGAAACCTCTGACCTTCTGACCAGTTCTCAGTCTACATTACCAAGAGCCTTGTGCAGAAGCCATCCTCCAGATCATTTGGAAAGTTTTGGGTAATGATCAGTAGAAAGTCTTGAAATCTGCATGAAAGACAACATCATATTTTGTGAGAGTGACATTCCTATGTGATATTCCTATGATGAGAAGCAATGACAATCATTTAAATGAAAAAATTACTTTCATTCATATGAGATATTTATTAGTAGCATTAGTGTTAGAAGTATAATTTTTAATTTACCTCAGAGTGAGCAGCACTTTCTGGGAGTTTGATTGTTTGCCTCCCCATACCTGCTTGTAGAAGTGATAATTCTTCTGCTGGGTTAGGTGTTCGTTCTACGTTTTTGTTAACCAGGTAAAACTACATGGATACAGTCTTACCACTGGTACTGACCTCCTTAGAGGGAGCAAGTCTTTTTTTTCCCCTTACAGGAGTAGATTTCCGAAAGTAGCCTGGAAATGATCTGTATAATTATAACACAAAGAAAACTAGTTTTTTTTATTGTACATGTAAAATTTCACTTAAAATTATAAACTTAAAAACAACTAAGGCTTATGTCGAGACCTACCCAAAAATCAAATCACATTATTTAGATCATGCTTGAAATACAGGCTTTAAAAGATTAGAAATAATTAAAAATGACGGATACAACCAAATATTCCAATGTCAGTGCAGGTACTACAGTCTTCTTTCCTAAACATAAATAACCTGATCATTTCTTGCTGCACTGTTACTGGTGCCTGCTGCTGTGCTGCCTGCTGCTGACTGTTAGCTTGTATATGACTACTTATTAAAGTAATCAGATGATGTGTTGCTTCGTCGATTGAGCCAGTCTGTTGACGTATAAAACATTTTAACTAGCATTTTTAATTAGACAACACAGACATGGTATATGTAGCTATATTCATTCTGACATAGCAGATATGCTAAGTTAGTTAGCTAGCTAGGCTCTAGATGTGTCAAATTCGTAATGCAATATTAATTATATTTCACAGTAAATCACAGTTACTAAGACAAAAATATACATATATAAGTAATTAATCTCATTACCTGAGGCCGTTGACCTGACCCATCCATCTTGAAGCAAGTTATGTGGGCAGGAGGGCGGGGGTTTCGTCGCACTTTTTCTAACCAATGAGAATGCAGATGAAGCAAAGGGAAGAATTTTATTGGTCAACGCCTGTTGTCGCTTCTGATTGGCGGGACACTTTTGTCAGTGTTGTAGCAGTGAAAAATCTCTGCGCGAGAGCAGGAGACAGGAGGAATTTGCGCAAGCACACAGGAGGAATTTGAGCGCGCGCGCCCAGGCTCGCAAGCGCACAGGAGGAATTTGAGCGCGCGCTATGCTCTCAAAACTTTAAGAACAGACTGGACGTGCAGGAGCAGCTATATCTGGCAGTGCGTGCGCAGTTTCGTACAAGAGCAGAGTTAATATGAGAGCGCGCGCGTGGTACATTTGTGTGAGAACACCTATATTTTATACGTGAGCACATAAAATCCGTAAGTGCTGCATAAAATATGCTCTCGGATATAAAAACGTTGCTCGCGACTTTTGGCGCTAAAATCACTCCATAACCTTTAACTTCCTATTTCAAAACAATCTGAATCATCTTGCAAAATTTCCTTCGTCGAGGACTTTTTTAAAAATTTAATAATGTGTCAAATGATGACTTTGAGGGACTTCAGAGCAGCCACCCAAGGGTTGATCTGTGACAAGTGCACAAAAACACTTTTCCATTATATGCTGAGTCATCCTGCAAAGCTTTAGACAAGTACATAGCTTTTGTAATTAAATACTATGTACTCTAATGTAAATTATTAAATCTTGTACATTCTAAAATAATGTTAACATAAAAGAACAACTAATACTGCTGGAGGTGAAACGGATTCAGGTCGGAGGTGATGCGGATTAAGACCGGAGGTAATGCGGAATCAGACCGGAGGTGATGCGGATCCGGTCCAGAGCTGAGCCATATAACGGGTGTGGCCCACATCCGGGCCAGATGTGAAAACAAATCACGGAGATCTGGACTGATGCTGGGCCGGTGTTGGCCCACATCCGCAAACCGGATCCGTACCGGTATTGGCCCGTTGTGCCAAAGGACACCGGGCCAGGTCCGCTTTACAGATCCGGCCCGGAACTTGAGGGTGCTCTGGCCCGGATCCGGGCCGGAACATTTTTGCTATCTGGGAATGGTGCTACATAAATCTGTTTCACGTGATTTTAATAGATCTGACATCACTTACATGATAAAAGCTTTAGTTGTTACTTTATTTAATTATCCACTAAATGATTGCACAGATTTATTTTGTGTCTCATTAAATAAATTCCAAACTGCAAGGGTTAAAAGTGTGAAAGATTCTAGGAAACAGGAACATAACACAGTGTGTAATAGAGATTAGAATGGCTTGTTATTTTCACGTTGTACCTTTCAGTCTAATTTACATTCTTCAGCCTTATGCAAATTTTGGACCCTGGTACAGAATTCACAAAATGTCAAAGATCTGGTCAGTAAAAAGCTTACATAAGTTAAACATAAGTTATAATTTTTTGTATATTATGGCTCTCTAGAACTCTGTAAGTTGCATTATTTTCTTTACAATTTAAATCTTAAAAGCATTAAATCTTTGCTGCATCTCTATTTCGCACCTGTGATTTCAAATAAGTTTGCCACAGAAGAAGTTGCCTTATTTTTCAGTGCTTATACGTTGGATCTTCAGTTGTTGGCCTGACACTGGATTCGTTGTGTAAAAAAATGCTGAAGAAGGACATGGAGCTAAGCTCAGAAGTCACCTAAGATAAGGTCACTAAATTAAGGCTCTTAGAGAGTCCCTTTGTGAGCTTATATGGAGCATCTGGTGATATCATTGCTTTTCTCTAAACCTAAATGGACATGTTCTTGTCTACAGATGGTTTCCTCACACTGTATGTTGTTTTTGTTTTTATAGGTTTGCAAATCCTGTAGTTTCCATAGACTTCACCCGTTCTGGTGACTAAGCATAGACATGAACTCAAATCTTACAAAGAGTACATGATAGCTGTCCGATATAAAAATCACCATTTATGGCAAAAGGAACTGAACTGAAACGGGCGACATAAAAATTTGTAATTTTTTTTCTGAGTTAAATTAAACCCCTAATGTTACTTGATGCTGGTTGTTGATTTTACTCTACAAATCATAAGTAGTGTGTATGTGTTGTGTTTAGTGGCACAGGTGACCTGAGAATGATGGGACCTATTTGTTTGGAAAATCAGTTCAATAAGTTTGTTTTAAGTGTCTCAAGAAACCTGCTGCTTCAGTAAAAATAAATTCTTGTTGCTTTGTGAAAATCGATGAATTATGACATTGTCTTAATGGTTTACTTTTCTGTCAATCTAATAGCTATAAACTATATAACTATAATAATGATTAAAATAAAACGAGTCGCTTGATTAAATTGCTTATATTAAAAACGTGCCAGAGAGTAAAAATATAATTGAAAGTTTTGCTCAGTATCCACAGTATCATTACTAACACAAATCAATTCCACTTAAGGCTCGAGCTCAGTGGTATTTACTGTACTGAAATTTGAGCTCAGCCTTCAGTCAGCAGTCGCATTAAAATTCATTTTAATAAGGAAACTTGCAAGTCAAAATCTTGCCCAGATCATCTGCATTGTAAATTCTAGGCATAGTTTTAACTTTGACGTTTGACAAGAAGCCTGGAAATTCAGCATTGTGAAGGTCTGGTAGGCAAAAAGGACAGAGAGAGGGAAGAAAGAACCCAGGGAACTGCAGAACACAGGTAACATTTTGTTTTTTTTTGTTTTGCAGTCACTCATTCACTCGGATCAATCCTTATTTTTTAGGTTGCAAGGTTTGATAGTATTCGGTAGAGTGTGATAGATACGGTGGTCTTTTTTTATAACCAATGTGATAACGAACAAGTCACAAAGAGACATGAAGTAACATAGAATAAAGAAATATAGTAAATCAAAATGATGTTTTAATAGAAATTATCCAGTGGTGCCTCACTAAGTTTGTATTGTTTGTTTAATTTTTTTTATCTCCAGTGTATCCATCATGAAGCGGCTCCTTTTTCTTCTTTTTCTTCTTTTTCTTCTTTTCCTGTGTTTCACTGGTGAGTGTCTGTTTATTATTGAACGCTTCTGCTGTGTTATGATCAGCCGTAACCGTGGAATTAAAAGGGCATGCAAATATTCTTATAAATAATTTTTTAAAAGTTTAAAAAGGAGAACTGATGCAGAAAAAAATCCACGAGCCAAACCTATTAACCTTTTTAGAAATAGATTTACAGTTTATCTCTACAAATTTGGCATGAATAATGTTTCTTTTTGTCAAGGTAGGATGACAAAAATATTCAGCTTTACTCATTGCACATATGTAGCTTTAATGGTTAAAAAGGTACAGTTTGAGGTAACTGATTAATTGAGTAATTCCGAGTCTCTTACTAAGATAATAAATCAATTTTACATGATCCAAATCCTTCTGACTAATTACAATGTTTTTTTTAAATAATATAGATAGGTAGATAAAAGATAAGATATCATTTTAATAGTGATAGCAGTGCACTCAAATGTATGCAAACAATGTATATATATATATATATATGCTAATTTAATTAAAAAACATTTTATATGAATATAAATTATATGAATAATATGAATTGTGATTATTTACATTGTTATATAGGTGTCGTACCGAATGTCCTGTTTAGACTGCAAGGTGTCCCACACAATTATTATTTGATCAAGACATATACGACGTGGCAACAGGCTCAAAATTACTGCCGCGAGAACTACGAAGACTTAGCTACTGTAGAAAGTGCTGTTGACTGGATAAAACTAAAACAAGAAGGAGCTAGTAAAGGTGTGCCATCAAATGCGTGGCTTGGACACTACGACGACATCGAGAGCTGGCGCTGGACCTTTAACGACCTCTCATTAAAGACTACAGGTTTTACGAGGTGGTCTGCTGGATTGCCTGATAATTATGCAGGGCATGAATGGTGTGGTGTAATAGACTCAACAGGAACCTGGTATGATGGATCCTGCTTATACTCCGCGTACTTTTTGTGCTACAACGGTGAGTCATCCTGTTTTTAACTTCAGCTTGATACCTCAAAGCTGGCCCTAATGGCTGTGCATCACCAGGCCAGGCTAGATTCACTGCCACGGCTCTAACCAGGGTCTCTG
>JAUZSU010198888.1:0-11723 GCA_034780255.1 Parotocinclus maculicauda | reverse complement strand
CAGAGTGATCATGGGCCTCTTGGCTGCATCTCTGATCAGTCTTCTCCTTGTTTGAGCTAAAAGTTTAGAGGGACGGCTGGGTCTTGGTAGATTTGCAGTGGTCTAATACTCCTTCCATTTCAATCTGATCGTTTGCAAAGTGCTCCTTGAGATGTTTAAAGCTTGGAAAACCTTTTTGTATCCAAATCCAGTTTGAAACTTCTCCACAACAGTATCTCGGACCTGCCTGGTGTGTTCCTTGGTCTTCATGATTTAAACAGAACTCTGAGACTATCACAGAGCAGGTGCATTTATACGGAGACTTTATTACACACAGGTGGATTCTATTGATCATCATCAGTCATTTAGGTCAACATTGGATCCTCACTGAACTTCTGGAGTGAGTTTGCGGCACTAAAAGTAAAGGGGATGAATAATAATACACGCCCAATTTTTCAGTTTTTTATTTGATAAAAAAAGTTTAAAATATCCAATAAATTTCATTTCACTTCACGATTGTGTCCCACTTGTTTTTGATTCTTCACAAAAAAATTAGAATTTGATATCTTTATGTTTAAAGCCTAAACTTTTTGCAAAAGATTGAAAGGGGGATGAATACTTTCGCAAGCCACATATATATATATATATATTGTTTAATGTCATAGTTTGGTGTAATGACCACATATAATATTTTTTAACCTCTATTAGAATACAACCAGAAAACACAAGGCATTTGTATGCAGCATTAAAAAAATCAGGCTATAGTGGCAAGTACTGTATTTAGTGTGATCTTCCTTCACACTTAAACAATCTAGATGAAGCACCATCAGGCAGCTTTATCGGGATGCCAAGTTGACACTTTTATGGCTTGAATAACTTTATCAGGATGTTTTTTGTGTACCAACCAAGTAATCACCTTTTTGGATAATTCTACAATTGCTAAAACAACAAACCTAATGGTGGCCTAAAACATTTGCACATTCCTGTATGTAGTATTTATCTTTAAACATATGTCAAATAATTTCATCATATATTTTTGTTTATTATTAATTATTAATAACCTAAGTATTTTAAATCTTTGTACACTCATTTCATGCTTTGGAACTTCTTCAAACTTTATCTCAAATGTGCACACATATGGTTGATTAATGACTTATATTGCTTGAAATAGATAAATGGCTATAAAGTTCTGCAAGATTAAAAAAAAAACACTTAAAAAGTAAAACACACATATCGTGCACCAGACTGAGTGTTTTGACTAATGTAGATACTTTACAGGAAATGGCAAAAGCAATGTAAAAGTAAAACATGAGACAGCAAGAAGCATGATTAGCCTCATCTAAGCTTGATGACTCAAACCACCTCTGGCTTTTTCTGGTATTCTGAGCTCAAGCAGCTGGACTTGTCATTGAAGATTTGTAACTTTGTTTGTGAACGCATTAAAAGTACCCTCATCTTGGCAGCAGACATATGTCATTCTCTGACATCAGCCCGTTTATCTCCAGTGAAAACCTGACCACTTCTTATCAGCACTGTGTTAAATGCATTAGCGAAGCTAGAACAGGGCCGTACATCTCAGAGATGGATGTGGCTGGCTCAGGTGAGACGCCAAATGGAGTAAATACTATAATTTCTGAGTGTCAGCAGTCAGAGAGATAAATGAAAATGGATAAAAGATGCTGATCCATGATGATTTACCAGAAAGCCAATGTGAGGGCAAGTCCATCACACAAGCCATCATGAGTAACTTTTATTTTCATGCTGCCTAGCCTTTTTTTTTTTCTAAATTCAGATTTAATGAAGGCCTCCAAGTTACTGCAATACTCGGATACCTGCATACACAGAGCTGTGCTAAACTGTAAACTATATTGAGTTTGCATATTCAATTACAGTAGTATTAAATAAAGAACACAATATTTATATTTGTTAATATTTAATCATGCAATCCTAAATGTTCTGCAGTATAAGTCACTTTTCTGTAAAGTCTTTTATATAGGTTTGGGCACCTTGGTCACTTTGTCACTTGGTGTTAAATAAAAATAAGTCCCCACACCACTGTGATTTGATCATTTAGTTGCTGATCTATTGAACAAAAGAGGAAAAAATATATTTATGACTTAAAGATTGACTAAGCTATTAACCAAATAAATACTGAATCTCTGATATGACTGAAAGGTTCACTGATTCAAGCAGCTATCCAGTAAACAAGAAAAAATAATTGAATTATCTAAAGACAGAGGAGTTATTTTCATTCATTACTGAAAAAATCACTGATTTAGAAAACTTACCCATTAAAAGAAAGAGTACTGAATCTCATTCATGACTGAAAGAAAAGTGGAGTCATGAATTGCTATTAATGTCTGAAGGTTTCAATTGGTGATCTATTTAACAAGTCACCAATTAATGTCAAATATCATTTTAAAGCTTGACTGATTTAAACAGTAAACTGCTGAACAAGTGAAGGGAAAATCTCTGTCTAAATGACTCAAGAATGTTCTGCTATTCCAAAACGAAGTGCATCCAATCAATGACAAAACAATATACAAAATCAAACACTAACATGCTAAACAAGAAGTAAATCTTATGTTTATAAACTTACTGATTCGAAAATTAATTCACTAAATAAATAGGAGTAATCTCAAGATTCACTGACTCGATTCACATACAATTAAGAGGGAAGTAAATCTACTCCATGGCTATATTATTCACTGGCCCAATTGACGATACAATAAATGAATTACATTTAAAGAAAACAAATCAATTAATTATAAAACACTGACTTGAACAATGCTTTGCTGAATAAAAGGGAAGTAAATGTGTATGATTTCATAAATGTTCACTGACATTTACTGATTTAAAGACTAATCCGCTGTAACAGGACAGTGTGGGGGCAGTTAAAAATCCTTCCATATTATTTTAATTATATAGACGTTTACATAGTGTATCCTGTAGTAATAAAATAATACTTTATGTCTAAAATAGATTATGTGTGAAGCTTATGTACTTTGTGGTCTTTTGTGGGATTTGGTCCAAGATGTGCTTGGAATGTGTGCTCTGCATGAGGACAAGAGGACAAGTGCTCTGATAAGGAGAAAAATATAGTGAAAATGCCAAAAAGGTGATGCTAGACTAATAATATGAGCCTGCTTGTAGCAAAATACTGCCCACCCTCTAGGGCTTATCTTCTTCCGAAACAAGCAGAGACCGTCACTGAAGATTTCTCTAAACTTGGTTCACAACCTTTTTCAGCTTCTCCCCACTGGTAGACAGTACTAAAGAATTTATACCAAAATTAACAAAAACATGAGTAATTTTTCAATTAACTAACAGCGAAACACTTTCTGCTGTACAGAATCAGATACAGTGTTGTGCAAAAGTATTTAGATTAGTGTTGTTTTTTACCAATAGTAATATATAATGTACATTTATACCAAACTGTATTGTAGATTGGAATGATACATTTAATACTGGGATTCATAATGTATAATACTCTAATCTCCATTTCAATCTTTGTAAGTTTTGGCATATCTTAGCCTATGCACCCTGTTGCCCTTCCCAGTACCCAATATTACAAAACTTTCCTCGTCAAGCTTATTCAGACTGTAGAAGTATTAACTTGGCATTCTGATAAAGCTACCAAATGCTACCATTGCTTAAGTGTAAGAGAAGATCACAATAAATACCTTACACTGTATAACATAGAAGCAGGTTCTTTAGGTTTACTTTGTTTTCTTGTTGAATTTTAATATGTGACCGAAAAAAGTTATATATGGTAATCATACCCTTGTTAAAAAAGATATTTCTAATCTACTTGTACCCTAAAACCTTTGAACAGTTTTGTAAGCAGTATATCTTGCTTCCAACTACAAATACTGTAGTACAGTACAAATACTCATATCACAACTTAACTTCTACATGAGCTGGCATATTGAACATAGCTACACATAGATTCTATATTGTGCATTGTCTTTTAATAAAATTGATTTTCAGTTTTGTATTTGGTGCTTCTAATGTCACCATTTGAAAGAAACAAAGCAATTTTAATCGATAACATATTTTAAATCGGATTCTGATTTCCTATTTTGACAGTCTCTTTCCATGCATATTTTTTCATGAATTAGTAGACTTTAACGTCTTTCCAAATGTAACTTTCTCCGTCCAGCTGTTGTTTAATACAGACAGACAGACAGACAGATAGATAGGACTTTATTAATCCCGGCGGAAATTCGTGTATAACACACACAGTAATGTTCTGGCACAGTGCAGAAGAGTTGTACAGTGTGATCGCAGTTTGTATAAATGATTTTCTGAACCGTTCCTTGTTACATCGGAGCTGGATGAGTCGGTTAGTGAAAGTGCTCCTCTGTCTGATCAGCAGGTCATTTAGAGGGTGTGATGTGTTGTCCAGAATATTAGTGAGTTTGCAAAGTGTCCTCCTTTCAACCACCAGTTTAAAACCATCTAGTGAGCAGCCCGGAACAGAACCAGCCTTCCTGATAAGTCTCCTTCTCTGATGCTGTTTCCCCAGCAGACTGCAGGCAAGACTGGCAACAACAGACTGGTGGAAGATTCACAACATTTTGCTGCACACATTAAAGGACCTGAGCTTCATCAGAAAGTAGAGTCTGCTTCCTGTACACAGCCTCAGTATTGGCCTTCCAGTCTAGATTCTTGTCAGACAGGACACCCAGATATTTATGAGTGTCAACCAGCTCGACTGACTGACCCATGATGGTAACAGGATTAATTATGGTCCTCTTTCTCCTGAAGTCTCCAACCATCTCCTTGGTTTTGGTCCCATTAAGGAAATGTGATAGAATAAAAATGTTTTGGTCACACAATCCTTTCTTCAATTTGTTTTGGGAAAGAGTTGGGGCCAAAAAGAAGCAGGACCATCCCAAAACGTAAAGTTCAGTAGCCATGGCACCACTGATGTGAAAAGGTAGGATAAACATTCTGTATGATAACTTCTTTTTCGATGTTGAAACAGCACAGCTTCATAGTCAGGAAGTGCCTCCTTACAACAACGACTGATCAGATCGCTTTTGTAGCAGCAGAGAAACGGTTTTAAACTCCCGACTAAACGAGAGGTAACAAAGACATTTCATCTATGGTCTCTGTGATGATGTGATAGTATTTTTGCTGGTACCTATTTATATTACATTACATTTAGATGACCCTTTTATCCAAAGCAACTTACAAGTGCTTACAAGTTACTTAAGTCACTTAAGTAATAAGGGCATCATTATACAAGGTAAAAGTAATTAAAAGAAAGTAGAAACCAAAGTGCGGTTGTTAGGGCTTTTGGAGAGTAAGTGCTCTTTGAAGGGATCAGTCTTCAGGAGCTTCGTGAAGGTAGTGAGGGACGAGGGACCTCTTGAGGACCTTTTAATGTTCCTGCACAGCTACATGAACAGATAACTGTAGTCCTAGTAGAGCAATGTTAATTAAAGATAACATTACGTTATAAGGCTGTGATTACACTGTGAATGATGGACACTCATACAAAATATAATCACACTCTGTCTTATGAAAGCAGTGACCAGGTTGGAGATTAGGTTAGGAAAATTAGAATCTTAATCCGCAGGTGGTCAGATTACAGGGGTACGTATCAGCAAGAGCTCTTAGTATCTGCTGTGCAAGGAAGTACAGAGGGTAAGCGGAAAAAGAAATATACAATTATTTTAAAAATCTGTTTCTAATTCATTTCTTTAATGCATAATTGCATGTCTGCTCTGTTTATGTATTACCAAATAGAATTGTAAAAAATTCAAATGGCAAAATACCTAAAAAAAAAAAAGTCTAATACCTTAATCTTACCGTGATGTAAATATATTTTTCATTTGCTTACACTGGTGTACTGCTGTAAATGTAACCACACTCCGCTGTGTGCAAATGTTTTTTTATTTTCCAGATTTCATGAAGTTTTAGGCACGCTGCCGTAATTAGACATACATTACCTTTACAATTACATACAATTATTACATACAATACCTGAGTTTCTTTATAAAAAATACCACTGACCTATCTCTGCTGAAAAATAAAACTACTGCTCACAATATTAGTCAAATACTGCATTTTCAGTGTAATATTTTATTTTATTTCTATTATTGTTATGTCCACTAACCACTGTTTAGTTATGCAGGTTTTGCTGCTAGAAAAAAAAAAACAATTAGGAGCTGGTTCACAAACTGTTCAAATAAAGTTAAGTATTTTTTGCATTTGAGTCCAGTATTGTTTTAAAAAAGACCTTATTCATCACTTAATATGATGTTATTCAACACTATAAACGATGTTATAAGATTTGGATTTCTTCTGAGTTTCATGTTGTAAGAGATATTTTCAAAAACCTGTGGTAATCGTTGTGTAACACTAAAATAGTCAGATAATTTTTTGTCATTTATTACGTAACCTTATAGTGTTTTAATTACAAAAAAGATTTTATGTGTGTATAACTGTTTTAGTTTAAAGTAGGGTTTAAAGAGAACACATTTGGTAAATGTTTTAGAAAGAAAAACATCATTTTAAAACATCAACATTAAATCATCTGAAAACTATCTGTACTTTTACTAGAAATGTTAGATATTATCAACCAGAATACATAAGAACTGGAAATCGTGGACGACAGCCCAACAAATTTCAAAATGTTTTCAACTCTGACCAGTTTAATAAAATTTTCTCAGCTGAATAGAAAGTTTTACGAATGTTTCAGTAATCTCTGTAAATCCCTCGCCATTGTTACCTAAATAACAATTTAGGAGTCTCCTCGTTGGTGCTATATAACTGATTACATTTGGCATTGAATTTTTCAGACCACACCATGGCTGTGGATGTGGAGAAGATCATCCAGTGCATCAAAGAAGGAGACCAGGACAGCGTTCAGATGCAGCTGGACAACTACAACACTGAGGCAAACATTTCATATTATTATGTATTAGAAAAGCAATTCTACTCCATCATGTAAACATGATTTCTAATGACTGATTACAGTTACACATTGCTATCAGGTTCAGAACAGGAATCATGCACACACCAAAAAAACCCTCTGAAGATAAACAGTGGCAGAAGATTGGGTTGTATTGAACATTGTGGTGACCCTAAATATGATACTTTCATAAGTTGCCACTTTTAATAAATTGGTTCATGGACGTTAAGCAACCCTTAATAGTGAAGCTGTGTGTAGTGTCCTGTAGTTCTGCTTAGAAATTCAGGATCAAATCAGCTTTTTACCACTGTCATTTAATGGGGCACATGCCCTAGTATAGTTGTTCTGATGATGCCCCTGGTCCCAAAAGGGCATTAAACTACACCAGGGAGCAGCACGGTGGCTTGGTGGGTAGCACTGCTGCCTCACAGCAAGAAGGTTCTGGGTTCAGTCCCAGGAAGAAGCTGCCTGGGACCTTTCTATGTAGACTTACTCCAGGTACTCCGGTTTCCTCCCACCGTCCAAAGACATGCATGTTAGGTTAATTGGTGTCTCTAATGTGGCCCTTAGTGTGTGACTGTGAGTGTGTGCCCTATGATGGATTGGCACCCTGTCTAGTGTTGTTTCTGCCTTAGCACCCAGAGTTCCTGGGTGGGCACTGGTTGGTCTGCAACCTTGTGGATTAAACGGAAGATATTGGAAGGATAGATGGGTGGATGGATAAACTACACCAGAATCAAAAACGCTCTAAATATTTGGATTGGAACATGTTCTCAGCTAATATCTATAATTGCTGATTTGAGCTGCCCAGAAGCATTACTCAATTAGAGGAAATTAATATGTAGGTCACATAATACATTTATGTGCAAAATGATCTACATGAAACATTATTGGCTGCGTTTGAGGGAGGGAATGCCAAATGATGGAAGCTTGATGAGTTCCAGCTTACTCCGTTATCTGGAAATAGCCCTAGACCCTGATTTGGAATAAAATACATTCCACTGTAATGTCTAAAGTATTTGAATTTTTGATGTCTAAAATAACCTGTTGCCATGCCAACCACAGCAGTTTGGTGATTCAGTAGGCATGTATTTGACTGTTTACTCTTTCTTTTCCCTCTGTAGTTTGCACAGTGTTTCTTTTTCAATCTGGAAGAACGGGAAAGAAGAAAGGTAGGACCTGAAATGTGTACATATCAACATAATTTATCCAAATTTTACTCCTGGTCAAAATAATTGTTCCTTGTTTTCTAAATCATAAAAATGTTAACACAGAAAAATGAACATTTTTGCACTCGATTTGATTCAAAACATATTAGATATATATCAACATATTAGTGATTCCCAGACTTTTTCTGCAGTGCGTGTTTTTGTCGTATAGCAGTATAGCCCATCATGTGTACCTGCACATTCAAAGCACTTTTACTGTACTGACATATCAGTCTTGAAGCAACCATGGTTTTAATGCTAACAACCACTTTTTCTGCCGGTTGCTGGTCCTTTTGCTCTTGTGGATCCCTGGAGAGCAGCAACGTGAGCTAGAAGAGGTAACGCTACTGATCATGTAAATGTAGATTTCTAAAATAAGTTAAAGACAGTTTGGTAAATAGATTAGTAGCCAAAATGCACATGGTGCATAAAAGAGTCCACTTTTAGTACTGGCTCTGAAACAATGTGTCTGACAAACTTCTTGTGCTTGTGTTTGTGTTGCTGTATGTGTATACGTGTGTGTTTCCTTTTTACCTCTTAGTTTCGTAGGAATAAAGTGAGGGACAATGTTCCTGACTCTGATTCGGATTTAGGCTCAGGAGATGAGGACAGCCATAACACAGATCGCATCCTGCGTAGGGTGAGCATGTTATAAATAACACTGAAACGTGTGTCATGAACTTATTCTTAAAAAGGAATAATACAATTCTTAATTTTATCAAGTATATACTGCCTTTCAGAGACTTTCTGTGAAGCATTTGATAGCTGTCTCGCTGCCTTTAATTCCATGTTGCACTCAAGTCCAGGGTTGCCAGATCCCATTCGAACAAATCATCATAGTCAACTGAATAGAGGGTCAAAATAAAGCTAAATCTTTATAATGGGCAAATATGGCATGCTATGGGAAATCTGATTACTGTGATAAATTCCAGATCTCTTGATCTAAATTCTTAATCTGATTTATAGATCGAAGTATGTTGTATACACGACCACGGGAATATTCAGATGCAAATCCGACTATGCAACACATTGTTAGGTGCAAGTAAACACACATGTAAATGTACTGACTGCACTCGTGGTTGGATTTAAAATATTAAAATGAACATAAACTCAAATGTTTTAAACAAACTGGTTTGTTGTACCATATTTGAACACCCCAGTCGTGTAATAAATGGCTTGTTTAGAAAAGACTACTCAGAAATCACCAACACACATCACAAATGTACCATTTCACATCCATAACATTGCTCTGTTTGTCCATCTTGTGACTCAGCGTTTGGCTGAAGCCCTGATCTGGTTCATCCGCACTCATCTCCAGCCAGGCGTACTAAGCGTGTGCTTGCGTACACTGCGCATCCTGTCACGTGATCGCCAGGCTTTGGCGCCCTTTGTCACCGACTCAGCCATTCTCACCCTTGCCCACTTGGGTGGCATCACCACCCAGAACGCTCCTCACTGCGAGGAGGAGGAAAAGATGGAGAAACAAGAGCGAGCTCCCAATACCAGCAGTGGCACCATTAATGATACACAAAGACTTCCAGATCCTAACAGTGACACAAGGTTTGAGGCACAAAACACTGAGTGTGAGAGGGAGCAATGTGAGTCGGCCGGGATTCACAGTGTGTTGACGAGGGGGAAGAAGGACACCAAGGAAGAGGAGGAGGGAGGTGGTCAATGCTATGACGACAGAGAAGTTTGGAGAAAAGAGGCCATGAAGGCGCTTTGTAATGTCATCTACAACAGCCAGAGGGCGCAAGAGAGAGCCAGTGCCCTGAGGTGAGATAATTGGGAATTGCCATACTGTAAGATATTCAGTCTTAACCAAAAGCTTGGGCATATTTTGTTACGTTTCCTAATTAAAATAATTTAACACAAACATTAAATTGGTGGGCCAAAGCATGAAGGTTGGACTGTGCATCCAAGATGATTTGAATAATATAATATTATTAAATACTGTAAGTACTACACCTGTACCACGTAACCATCTACCACGCTAGCAGAATCACTTACAGTTCTGTCCCATAATTCATGGTTAATGTCTGCGTCTCACTCTGCAGTGAGTTTTTCTGCCAATGTCCTGGAAACACAAGAGTAGGCTTGCTTTTAGTAACCATGGTAACCAGGTTGTGTGGGAGGATGTGCAGCTGAGTCTCAGCTGTTTGCAATGGGGAAAGTAACAAGAGGGAAAATTTATTGAGAAAAAGTAACAGTTTTCCTTTCAAATAACAATAAAGTCAAATTAAATCAAAGGCATGCTTAAGCAAAGTATGTATATTTAAAAATGTTAGATACAATCATATATTTAGTTATTTATATATATATAGGCCTGGGTCCTTTCTGTATGTCCTCCCCGATTCTGTGTGGGTTTACTCCAGGCACTCCGGTTTCCTCCCACAGTCCAAAAGACATGCGTGTTAGGTTAATAGGTGTCTCTAAAGTGGCCCTTAGTGTGTGACTGTGTGTGCGCCTTACAATGGATTGGCGCCCCTGAATAGGGTTGTTCCTACACTTGCACCCAGAGTTGCTGGGTGGGCAACTGGATGGTTATGGATATATAAAAAAGTCAAACCCTAAACCATAAACATATCCCTAAACAGAACATGCACTGATCATTTGGCTAGTGACCGGAATCAGCTGGTATTTAGAGTGATCGTCCAAAGAATTGATTGACCGATCAGATTTGCCCAAAATATTTATCTTACATAATGAGTACCAGTTTGGCAGAAATCATTTGTCCCAGTGCTCTTACACACATGTCCATTATCTTCACCAGACTTCTGCCTGGTCTCTCTGAAAAGCTCAAGGATGGGATTCATTCCCCGCTGCCCCCCAGTGGACAGTTTTATGACCTGCGCCTCCTGTTCCTGCTGACTGCTCTGCGACCGGAGCTGAGGCGCCAACTTCAGCAGGTAAATAAAAACGCAGAGAGGTAAAACAAAAACACAAGTAAAGATGAAATTCACATTTTTGCACTTCTTGTTGGACTCAGGAGCATGGGGTGTCCATGCTCACGGCCGCTTTAGAGAGGTGTTTGGAGACGCACTGGATTGACACTTTCGAGGTCTTGACTGATCCCACATCGCCCCCTGTCAGCAAAGAGGTGTCCCAGCTGGCCATTGAGGTCCTGAAGATTCTGTTTAACATCACGTACAGTCAGCACAGGCAGGAGCCTGATGAGGTACAGATCCAGATTACTGATACCCTGTTTCACTATCTTAATCTACTTTCCACTGAACACGCTAATCTTTTTCTAAGCCTGAATATCTTACCTGTCATAACTGCAGGAGGACGCAGCTCTGTTTCGCCGCCTAGCTGCAGTGTTGCGTCACTGCATGCTGCTGGTCTGCGAAGGCGAAGACTTAACAGAGGAGCTACAAAGGTGAGAAACGAACCTCTTTACCAGTGGCGTGCACACATAGACACCAGGTGGTGCTAAAGCACCACCAACTATGCCCTAAATCAACCAAAGTGCCCTTTTGAAACTTCGTTTTTTTTTTGTTATTATTATTATTATTATTATTATTATTATATTATTATTATTATTATTAAGATTTTACTGAGGCCGGTTTGAAATTATCTTTTGAAAACCTGAGCGATTAAAAACGAGTGAC
>JAUZSU010198877.1:0-11723 GCA_034780255.1 Parotocinclus maculicauda | reverse complement strand
GTAAAATAAGTCAAAGGTAGATTTAAGATAAGATATCGCATTCCGGTGTGATCCACTGATGGTGGGACGGGGGGGGGGATCCTCCGCTCCGAGAGAAGATACCGGGTTATCCCAGGTCCAGTGCCTTCTTGCCAGGTTGGGCATCATTAAAGGGCAAAACTGCATCTCCAGTGGTGGCTGGTGGCAACCCTGCACCGGCCAGGATGCAACCCTGTGCAGGGGCACTCCGGGTTAGGATCCAGACCCTCCCCAGCGGGGCTGACCAAATATAAGTGGGAATAGAATGGAAAAAAAAACACTTAGAGGCCAGGTTGTTTTTGGGGATCAGCGAATCCTTTGGGTTCCTTTATCTGTTTTTTTTGGGGTGGGACGACTAATCAGGAGGGGTCTATAAAGGCGACTCGCAATCACAAAGGCGACTGCTGGACTCGGCTGCCGAGGTCCGAAGGGATCTCATGCAACTTTTGTCTTCAGAGACAAAGCTTAACAGATTTTGGAGCAATAGGAAGCTATCGGAGCGTAACAGCAGAGCCGTGCACAAGCATGTCAGACATGCGCTTCCACGGAAAAGGCGGAACCAACACAATTACCACACGCAGCCCAGTTCCACGGAAAGGGGCGTCGAGATCGGATCGGCGTTCAGCTACGCGGATGTTCGTCTCCCAACCCTAACAGGCACAAACAATGACAAAGCAGAAATCCCCAACAGGATCCGTGAGGAGCACCAAAGAAACTCCTGCAAGAACCCACCAAGCGGTGGAGGTGTCAGGACCCGAAAGCAAACATCCAGCAAAGCAGCTCAGGATATAAGGAGCATCTCGTTAGGAGAGAAGCCCTTCAATTACAGCTCCGGTTTCCCAACGTCGGCACAAGACGACGCTAATTAGCGCCTGAGCCGCGTTAATAACCCTCGCTCACTCATCCCGCCGACGGTGCCAAGAATTCGGGCGCTGACTGCACGTTATGAAAAGCACCTTTATACCATGATCCTCTCGCTTCGCCGTCTGCCAGGCGAACGTGATCTTAGCGGCGGAGCCGTTCAGACGCGGCGGGATCTGACACACTGATTTACAGCCAAGTCGCCCCGGGGTGAAACTGATTCTGCTAATTGTGCCACACTGGCTTCCTGAGGGAAAGAATAGGGCGTGTGCCACGGGTATCGAGCCAAAGTAAAAAAAAAAAAAAAAAAAACTCGTACTCGACGGGCCCAAAGGGGAACGGGGATGAGTAATCGGGGTTGCTCCAGACGCCCCGCTGTTCAGACCTTTTCGGAAAGCAGGGGCTATTACGCTGCCTTCCCATACAAGACCTGGACAGCCTTTAGTCAAACCGTTGGCCCAGTAATGCTACGTCACGCCCGAGCTCCGAAGGGACAGCGTGCCATCAGGTCTTCTGGGCGACCCTTCCACGTTAAAACCGCTGGACTTGAGAGCGCAAAGGCGAAAAGCTAAAAATAGACGCTCGGGAACGATCCAAGAGGTAGCACGGGGTTATAAGGGGAAGGGTTCAACCCCCCCTCCCAAACCACCCCCCTCCCCACGACCGGGCAGGGACTGGGACCCATTAAATTTTGGACCACAGGCAGGACAAACAGGGTTAAAAACAAGGTGCCCGTCGTGTAATACGATGGTGGATCTGCTGAGCTTTTATCATGGGTTCCCCGAGCTGGAGGACATTCGGTCCACTTCCGTCCGTTTGCTTGGTCGACTCGGAGACCTTTCCTGATGCTCCGGCTCGACCCTCGGCCCACACGCACATTCCTTTAAGTCTAGACCGGCTGGCTGCGGAGCCGAGTTTCGCCCAAACATGCCGTACAGATCGGAACGCGTGCGGCAACCCAAAACGAAAGCGGGAAGAACCTGGACCGGAGGTTTTCCGTTGTCCTCTCCTTCATCCCTCTGAACCCCGGGGACGTCCTGAAGTCCAAAAATGCAACCCGACCGACGGCCTCACGCAACTCCGCGACAAACCGAGCTAGAGCCAAACCCATAAAACACTAAGCTACTTTATTAAGCATTCATTAGGCAAATCTGCATAGTAACAAGCAGCCGATTGGACGATTCAATTTCATTCCTGAGGCGATATATATATTTAATCAGAAGGCTTATCAGCACAAGCCCTAGATGCATTTTTAACGAATCACAAAAGTTAATTTAATTAATCTTCATCACATCGCCCACCCACCTCAGTTTAAATCCCGCTATCCTGGTCAGGATTGCCACGCCTCTCCCAGAAGTCGCTGGGCGTCCAGAGCGGACTGGACGTTCCTGTATTCTGTTCTCAGCCCATGGGGTCACACGGAGTAGAAATCTGCCTAGCAACAGCATATGACTGGATGTTCACAAATTAATTGATCTACTATATCAAACATTAGAAGTTTGTTTCTCCTGGTTTTTAGATTTATTTCTAGCCAACGGGGTCCCGCCAAGACGAAACCTGCCTAGCAACAAGCAGCTGATTGGACGTTGACAAAACTATTTATGTAAACCTAATAACAAGCGCCCGGATCGTTCTTTCCCTTTTCATAAATTTGTTTGTAGTCAGCGGCGTCACTGGCGGTCCAAGAAGAAATCTGCCTAGCAACAGCAGCTGATTGGACGACACGGATATTTTTTCATGCATTTGCACAAAAAGGTGATTCTTTTTTATTACAACGTCACACGATTGACCGTAAAGCGCTTTTTTTTTTTTTTTGCATAATTATTATTATTATTATTATTATTATTATTATTATTATAACGGCCGTGACGAATCCACACACTGCATAAACGACAAACACGAACACGGAGGCGCAAAGCATTGAACACTTTAATAAGTTTGGTTCGAACCCCTGGCAACGTGACATACAGAGCCCAGAGATGTACTGGGGTAGGATCGGCAACCCCGCGCACCCGAAAGGGACAGGTTTGTAATGAAACAGGATTTAATGAGGAATTCTGAATGTGGGTTTAGGATTAAAAGGGGCCGTTTGTTTTGTACACACGTTCGACGCAGAACCCAAAACGACGTACAAGACGATGCGCGATAAAGTGCTTACAACGTATTGACCGGTACATGAACGCCGCGCAGCGCTCGTGTCTCGTGTGAACGCCGCTTCTTCGCCCGCCCAGCCGTTCTGATGTGGAGCAAAGGACGGCCCAGTCTTTGTGTTTCGCGAGTTAAAAGCCTGAACGCTCAGACGGGTTTGGCTGTTTGGCCGTTCAGCCCTTATTGTGTCGTGTCTCCAGGGCTGGGCAGTGCGGCCAGCGTCTAGACTGAGCATAATGAGCGTAATTGTGCCCCGAACGACCGCTTTGATGTCTGCGAAAAAAAGACGACAAACACCTCACAGGGTTCACAGTCCGGCGGCGCGTCGGGTCAACACGCTGATCAGTGCAGGGTCCGAGCTCAGAGCGCCCCACTGTGGAACAAGGGGCGCCCGTTAGGACGGCGCCGACGTGTACTGGACGCCGTATTTGGACAGCAGAGCCTGGAGCTGGGTGACGGTCTGTTGCAGGTCCGAGTGTTCCTTCTGGAGGCAGTTGAGGTCCAGGCGCAGCCTCGCCTCGCTGTCCACCAGCCCCTCCACGCGACACTCCAGGAAGCGGATCCTGGCATGGGCCACCTGGGGAGAGAAGAAACTCAGGTGTGCGACCGCGACCCGAAACGAAACCAGGCCCGGCGTACGCGAGACCGCCCCTGTACGGGCGCAGGTTCATTTGGAGATCTCCAGCTATGCGAGGAATGGCGGTGAAGCAGCGGGCGCGGAGACGGCGCGCGCCGCCCCTTGCCCCTCCCTGCCCCCCCCGGGGTCCCGGGACCTACCTGCACTTCCTCGAGCAGGTCCAGGTTTTGTTGCCGCAGGCTCCCGTTGGTCTTCTCCAGCTGGGCGGCGCGCTGCGACTGGCTCAGGGTGGAGGGGCCGTCCAGCAGCTCGTCCTGGAGCACATGGTACTCCACCTCGTAGGCCTGCAGCTGCTTGCTGATGTCCATCTCGAAGACCTGCGGACAGATGAAAGGCCATGAGGGGGGTGGGGGGTATTGATAGGGTAACTTCAGATAATGCCATGGGCACCCCGGACAGGGGTTCCGTACGGTGGGCGGGGCTCCGACCGGCCTCCCTTTTTCCAAATAAGGCCAGATGTGCCTCTGGGTCGGTAGAAGGTATGGCTGGCCTTCGGTACTGGATTAAAATAACCGCAGATGACAAGCAGCCAATTCGTGGTGCGGTTTTGTATGTTCTCCAAGCCGAATCCTCTTGGCAACACATAATAAGAAAATATCTCTTATATACAAATGTTTTTATTTGTATCTGTCCATATGTGCACATGCCTGGTTAATGGTTTTCTCCATCTGCACCAGTCCCAGGTTGGGCAGCGTGGTCTTGATGAAGTCCACGATGGACTCGAGGTTGTCGTGCTGCAGGATCAACGGCTTGTGGCTCCCCAGGAGGCTGAGGGCCACCTTGAAGATGACCTCGGAGCCCTGCAGGAACAGCATGTCTGGACAGAGAAAGAAAATGTAAACAAAATGGCAAGAGCTACTGGGTATAAAAATGAAAAACCTGAAACGTGGCGCCTCTGTGTGTGTGTGTGTGTGTGTGTGTGCGCGCTGCATTCATGCGTGGCATGATAGCTCAAAGGCTTGTGAGTAAACACAACACGGCCGGCGTCATCCGACATGCACGGCTGGTTCATACGACAACGGCCAATCGAGTCCCGCATGCGTGAAATAAAGGGGGACCTTCGTCCTCTGAACTTAAATGTTGTATTTATATCGTGGATTAACAGTGACTTAAAAGCGGCTGACGGAAAAATCATAACTATAAATAATAATTTATAAATCCAGGCATTTAAATCTAAAGCGCTATATTTTATCTCAGTAACCAGATTTCTCGGAGCATGTACATCCGATTGCACGGCCGCCCCGTCCGCTTATTCGAATGACTTTTATTATTCTTACAGGCTATTTCGAAAGGCTTTATTCGTCCCTTTTTTGCCGACTGCCTTTGCGGGATCTGGCAACCACAGCCTGAAACATGACACGAGATCAAACGGCGAACGAAACCACTTCGTACGGTAGGGATTTGAGAAAATAAAGAACCTCACTGTTTCGACCTGTTAAGGTCAACGTTTTAGGCAAACGGGCGGCACGGCGGCTCGCACCATCACCTCACGGGGAGGAGGTCCCGAATTTAGTCCCCTTGGTGGACAAATCCGGGGTCTTTCTGTGAGGAGTCTGCATGGGTGTGCTCCCACGGGCCAAAGACGTGCGCGTTAGGTTAACGGGTGTCTCTAAAGTGACCCTAGTGTGTGTGCCCTACCACGGATAGGCACCTTGCTGCCTTGCACCCTGTGCTACCGGCTAAGCGCCACCTCTGTTAGTCAATTTTGAGTCTCTTTTTTTTTCTCTACCCGGCTTTGTGTAACCACACACAACATCGCCTACAATCAGATATCGGCTTCATGACTACGCTCTATCGTCTGCACCGTCCAGGAAAGATAGAGCCTAACAGTCTGACATTCCACGTAACAAAACGTAGCCCCCGTAAGCAAAGGCGAGACATTCCTGGCGTCTGGAGAATGCAACGGAACGATTAAGTCACTGCTGCTCAGCTTGTTTGCTTTTCTTGTTTCTGCTTTACTGTGTGTGTGGGCATGTCGAGCGATACGGGCCGATTCTCTGGAAAGCCGCTTATTTTAATCCAGTTCCGTGTAAGTGCACGAGTACCGAAGACTCTGGCCACAAAGCCCAGAGGGAAGTGGGAGGCGAAGGCGGTGAGGAACCAGGGGGCGGCGTACAGGCTCGGGCCGATCTCGTGCTGCTCCAGGTGGCTGTACAGATCCCGGTGGTAGTCGTGCAAAAGCCGAGAAAGCTGATACATCTGGATCTGTAAGAGAGGGAGAAAAGCACGGTCCCAACGACGGCCAACGACGGCACGCTGTCACACGAGAGGATTTAACACAAACAAACGATTCACTGATTCAATCAACGACTCGCTAATGAACAAACGATTCACTGATTCAATCACCGACTCGCTAATGAACAAATGATTCACTGATTCAAACACCGACTCGCTAATGAACAAATGATTCACTGATTCAATCACCGACTCGCTAATGAACAAATGATTCACTGCTTCAAACAACGACTCGCTAATGAACAAATGATTCACTGCTTCAAACACAGACTCGCTAATAAACAAATGATTCACTGCTTCAAACACAGACTCGCTAATGAACAAATGATTCACTGCTTCAAACAACGACTCGCTAATTAACAAATGATTCACTGCTTCAAACACCGACTCGCTAATGAACAAATGATTCACTAATTCAAACAATGACTCACTCAATAATAAAGGAGCAAATCCCACTAATGAACAAATGGTTCAAACAATGACTCGCTAACGAACAAATGATTCGCTGATTCAAACTGACTCACTAATGAACAAAAGATTCACTGATTCAAACACCGACTCGCTAATTAACAAATGAATCACTGATTCAAATACTGACTCACTAAATAATAAAGGAGCAAATCCAACTAAAGAACAAATGATTAACTGATTCAAACACTGACTCGCTAATGAACAAATGATTCAAACACTGACTCATTAATTAGCAAATGATTCACTGATTCAAAAACTGACTTGCTAAATAATAAAGCGCAAATCCCACTAATGAACAAACAATTTCCACGATTCAAACACTGCGTTTCTCCAAAGGGTTAGATTTTGATTCACTACATCCACATTCAAACCTTGAACCACTAAACAAAAGAGGAGCAAAGTTCAGGCACGGCAAAATGAATCACTGATTTAAACCCCTGGCCTGGCACAGCGATCGCTCAAGTGACACAGTAACTGAATCAGTGAATCGTTTGGCTCTTGTCTGTTCACTGAGCCAGTGCTTCAATCAGCGGATCATTTGATCCCCTGTTGTCGAGTGATTTAGTACCTGAATCAAATATAAATTGAATCACTTATTCATATATATAAGGCCTGCGTTATTACGAATCGTTTTGTGAGTGATTCTTTTTAGATGATTCGTTTCGGTATACACTAGTTCTAGACTGTACTCATGCTGTATATGCACATCACTCTTTAAGCGGGCGTGGTCCCGTATGCTGGTGTGTAGTATGGGGTCACCTGGAGGATGATCATGTCGGGTCGGTACTGTTTGCGCAGACCCATGTCGTACATGAGGAACCGGAGCATGTCGAAGGCCTCCTCCTCGCTCATGTGCAGCAGCAGCACTCCCGCTACAAAGCTCAGGCCCTGGCAGTACCCAACCTCCGGGTCCAGCAGCGAGTAGGCTTTCAATAGGTTGTAAAGGGACAGCTGGCCCGCCCCCAACTGAGCGCTGAAGTACGGGTGCGTGGGGAAGGTCCGACCTGAGGACGGAGAGAGAACAGTCTGAACGAGTCGTGACCTACAGTGAGCAGCGGGGCTTCCCTAGTCCACCATCACACACACACCCAGGACGACTACACACGGGTCTTAAGAGGGTGGACAGTGAAATCGTCCCCAAGCCCTGCAACAGCGCCACCTAGCCAGCTCCTACCAAGCTCAACAGTATAATGGTGGTGGTCCAGGTTAGTACAGGTTAGTCCAGGTAGCCGTTCTGTCGTTAATCTGAAAACATGGGAAACATGGAGCTTTCCTAAAGTCTCAGGACGCTTTAGAACCCAGTGAAAATTCCTCTACATGTACATCATTCTACTCAGGTTCTCATAATCTAGCCATTAACTCTCTTTTCTCCCATCTACCACTGTAAGCTTTCTCTCTCTTTCTCTCACACACACACACACACACACACACACACACACACACACTGCTCCCCTTCTGTCAGTGCGTGTTTCGCAGTTTACTTGCCCCCTGGCACAGAAAGGGGACATTTTAAACAGAGCAGGAAAGCATTAGGAAAAGGAAAGCGAGTGATAGAGAGAGGAGAGACAGGCTCCGCCCCTTATCTCCCCATAGTTATGAAAGTGCAGCCATAGACGAGCAGTAGGTAAAAAGCTGTGGCCTTGAGAGCGCGAGCTTGTGAAAGCGAGAACGAGAGAGAGAGAGAGAGAGAAAGAGAGGAAGAGGGAGGGCTGGAAAGAGAGCGAGAGAAAGCACCAGTCTGATAGCTGGAGCTCTTTAACGTATCAGGAATCGGACTATCAGACGCAGTACGTGGACGGACGGGACGAGACGGGACGGGACGAGACGGGACGGGATGCTGAGCTCCTATTCCTCTCCATCACAGCACTGGCGTTTTAATCCGTTCCCTTTCTGTAACTTCTGTACTTGGATTCATGGATCTCTAACCTTGAAGATCAAGCTTTACTCGATCGTATCGAGACCTCGGAAGTCCTTGATTCAGCGCAGAAGGATCCGCTGGCTTTGATCTGATTGGACATCGGTATTAGAGCTGGCCCCTGATTGGTCGAGCTGAACACTCGGAGGACTTGATCGCCTCGGATTCGGGTCTGCTCTGGTTCCTCACAGATTCTGCTCTGCCTCGACATGGAAGTAACACATTTTTTGGGGGACTCCGTGACTGCTGGACCTGGACGGAGGGAAGGTGAAGAAATCGGAGGAGTCATTTGTTGCATTTCGATGAAGCGTTTGATAAAGAGTTTGTAACTTGGCTTTCACGCGATCGGCGTTGTCGTACCGGCCGAGTGTCGCATTAGTAGGAAATTTGCGCGGTCGTGAGCAAAACCGGACGGCTGCTCACCTGGGCGAGGATGGAGTTCCTTTCTTTTTGACCGAAGGAGCTGCTCTGCTTTGTGAACGATCGGCCTGTGGGTGGCTTTTGTGTGTTTGCACGCATGTTTGTACAAGCGACTGTTTATCGATGGCGGATTTGATTACGTTAACGCAAGGCTTTAGTTTGCGCGGTACGAGCAGAGCTGGCCTTTATGTTCGCGCCAGATCGTACGCGGGTCTGCGCCCGTGCTGAGCGCTGAAGCCGCTGCTCTGCCTCTTCTCGGGACCAGTTAAATAAGAGCCAAATGAAGTCTGGTGAGACACGTTTTCTGCCGTTTGTAGCTCAAATGTAGAGCGATCGCACCAGAACCAAGGCTGAGGTGAAAACCTTCGTTAAGCCCTTGACCCCCTTTAGTTTTGTGTGTAGAATTTATTTACGATAACGAGCCAACTCTGCGTCGTGCAGCTGGCTC
This sequence comes from Parotocinclus maculicauda, assembly GCA_034780255.1. Taxonomy (NCBI): domain Eukaryota; kingdom Metazoa; phylum Chordata; class Actinopteri; order Siluriformes; family Loricariidae; genus Parotocinclus; species Parotocinclus maculicauda. The sequence goes on along the minus strand of JAUZSU010198877.1, from coordinate 2,570 downwards.
CGGGGAGGGAGCGCCTAAAATGTTCCCACCCTTTATACGATCGAGGATTCAGCCTGTAGATGGATCATAAACCACGGTTCAACTGTTATACTGAACACAGGGTGCAGACGTAACCAAACCTGGGACCAGAGGCCCAAAAAAACTCTTAAAACAAAAATAGTTAGTCAGTTCTCAAATCTACTGCTTATAAAAATGCCTTCAAAATGAAACATCCCTCTTTTTTTTAATAAGTAGTGTATTATCTTAACAAAACCCTTTTGCCTTTTATGATAAATCATTGTTTTTTATGTAGGCTCCGTTCCACAGCTCGAGACCTCCTGAATTTTATTTTACGGTCATTTTAGATATTTCGTTTACATTTACAGCATTTAGCAGACGCCCTTATCCAGAGCGACTTACAACTCATACAGTCTTATAATCCAAGTAATTATGGGTTAAGGGCCTTGCTCAGGGACCCAAATGTGGCAGCTTGGCAGAGGTGGGATTTGAACCCTTGACCTTCTGGTCCAGTACTTTAACCGCTAGGCTACCACAGTCCTCAATCTTTAATCTTCTGAGAGCACTGCAGGAAAAACAGGGAGGAAAAACATCAAACCAGGCGTGCAGAACGTTTTTCCAAACACGGTATAGATGTGATGGTGAAAGCAATCGGCATCAGGAAAACATCCTCGCTCTCCAAAACCCACACTTTCATCTACAACAGATTAAAGCTCCAGCTTTAGCCGTTTACTTTTCTTATGTAGATGTTTTTTTCTTTTAAGGATACCCTTCATTCGAAAGGCTTTTAAGCTTTTTGAAGTAAATGATGTAGCGCTTATTTCCTCGAACCTTAACCTGTGTTTTCCTCAACCTCACATCCTAAGACAAGGGAGAGCTTATTGTAAGGTCAAGAAAACATTTAAGGACGTCATGCTTCCAACAATACTGCTTGTTCCTCTCCTAAACGTCTTTAAGAAAATAAAGAGCAAAAACATTGGGAATTTATTTTAAGTAATAAACATTTTAAGGGGGAGGTTAAGGACAAACGCAGCCGAGTCGTTTTTCTAAGACGCTTTTCGTGACTCCACTGGTGCACCATCCCAGGATTTGACCTCCTCATCCCTGTTATCGTTGGGGGGCTGTAACTGCACCACCCCATCCTTCACATTGCGGGCCCACTGCGAGGTTGGATCCCAGACCCTCGGGAACAGCCGTGTCCAGCGCTTTCCTCTTTCCGCCGGAGCTTGTTTATTTATTATTTGAATAATGCGTAATTAGTAATATATTTACAGCTCATAACACTTCACTGAGAGTTTTACACGCTGGGGCTGCAGTTTTATCGTTTAAGCAGGTTTACGGTTCCGCTTATCGAGTCCACGTTTTATTTCCATAACGGTAAAAAGAGGTGCAAGATGTTTGGGTGTGAATTTAAACTTATTACATGCAGAAAAAAAGCTTAACGGGGTTTAATGTACTAAAGCAGAGATTTTCGCTGACGCGAAACCATCAGATATGATGAGATCAGATATCATACGCTGCTCTCTTTAGATGTTTTGCCATGTTGGAGGTGCAGCCTCCTTTATAACAGATCAGCTTTCTACACATTACATTCAGCCTTTTCTTTTTTGCTCAAGGTGGAGCCGAACTATAAAACACTATTTAAATCCTCTCAAAAAATCAATCTCAGCAAAACAGTGAATCGTGTGGTGAAGTACGGGATTACGCAACACACCGGTTCTGATGGGGGGCAACTTATAAGTGAAATCAAAGCGTTTTATTTGTTTATTTTTACGATTACGATACCCAGAACAAGTATAATGACCATATATTAATACTATTGATCATTAGACCCAGTAACTTTAACCAAGCATTGGTCACTCCATAATCCTCTTTTTCACTGATCTTTAGTCTTCAATCTTCATGATCCTGTTACTCTTACAAAAAAACTCTTCTAAAAACTTTTTCTTTTCTTTTTAAGGCTCTTTTAGCTGCAAAAGGGTGAAACTTAATATTTGCCACTGTAGCCTATAGAAGCCATTTAATCCGTTATCTTCGGCTTGATCCACACGAGATCGCAAGCCAACAGGTGCCCACCCGGAAACTCTGGGCAAAAGGGCAGGAACAACCCTAGATGGGGTGCCAATCCATCGTAGGAGCCACCTTAGAGGCACCAATTAAGCAAACATGCATGTCTTTGGACTGTGGGAGGAAACCGGAGTACCTGGAGTAAACCCATGCAGACACGGGGAGGACCCAGGCCGCTCCACCCTGGGATTGAACCCGGGCTACCCTGCCACCCCTGTTTTAACCCCTTAACGCCTGAATTTATGTAGCTGTATATAAAAAAATGTTTCATGTGTGTTTTTGCCTTTAAGTAGATGGTAAATATTGTTGAGATGATTAATTTCACTTTTGCACAAAAAATAAATAGAAATTTTGGTATGTTGCAAATTTGCAACAACAGGCAATATGGTCTATTTGGGGTACATTTGGTATGTTGCAAATTTGCTACAGCAGGCATAATGGTCCATACTAAGATAACAATAACAGAGTAATATAACAGTGAAAAAACAATGTTTTATTTATGCATC
>JAUZSU010198866.1:0-11723 GCA_034780255.1 Parotocinclus maculicauda | reverse complement strand
TATATACAGTTGAATATAATATTTAGTGTGAGCAATAGTGTGAGCAGCATTTTCAGAAATCAGCTTCAGCTGGTATTTTTGGAAGGTTAGTAGCCAAGAAACCACTTTTATTTATGTATCTAAAATCATGTTACATGTGGTCAGTATACCATATCAAAAACAAAAAATCTAATGGTGGCCTAAGACTTGCACAGTACTGTGTCTATAAACAACTGATCAACAGCATTGAGATAGTAGCACATGGAGGTGCCTCTTTACATTAAACTCCAGACACTGCCTTTGGTGAATATGTAAATTTGTCGATAGGTCATAGCGGCCTTATCATAATGGCCAGTAGTGGAATGAAATGCAATTTGCATCTGTGATGTCACACTGTTAAAGAATAATACCAGCAAAGTGTCACAGCGGCCACAGACACCCATGTAACACAGCATATGCGCCGCCCTTTCTTGCCACCATATCCGTGGCCACCACTGGTATCATCATCCTCATCTTCTTCTGAGTCCCTGCCAGAAACGCCACGATGGCAGCAGCAGTAGTGGATGAGAAAGGAGAGGATGACAAGAAGAGAGAGAACCAGAGCAATGGCTGAAAGACTGGAGAGAAGCAGAAGAGTCTGTAAGGAGAAATAAGAGAAAGGAAATGAATTGGTAAAGAGTAATTAAATTACATTTGTTACATAGACCTGGCACATCAACACCATAATATCACCAACACTTTTGGCCTAGTTGAAATAGAATCACAGGAAAAACACTCAATGAACCACTCCTTAAATGGATGAGTTTTAATTTGAACCATCAGGTTAAGAGAAGCAAATAAAATTTTTACAGGGACATTTTCCATTACCCTAATTGTGGCTGCTAAATCAACTAATGTTCTGTTTCCACAGTTTATTTTCAAACTGGATTTACTGTACAAGTCTAATATAGTACTCAACACCAATCTCAACTTTTTTTTCTAACAACACAAGCCCTTAATCTCCATATTACCTGCAACATTGGGACATCCTTGGTATGCATTGCATCACATGACTCACACAGACCCAGACCCAACCCAAGGAGCACTGAAACTAGGTTCTGCCCGTTATGATATCAAGTGAGGACCCAAAGATGAGGGGATGAACGACGCTTATTTATAATGAAGGATAACACAAAAGGTGGAGCAAAAGACTCCCCAGAGTACAGAAATTAACCGTTAAGGCACAGACGGGTCGTGTCCCAAATGGGAAAATACGACTGAAGTGAGGAATGAAGCCGACAGGAGGCCAAAGGGAGGCTCAAGCATCGGGATACCCTGGTTCTATCCCTAACTGGCTAAATACCTCAAGGGTTTCCCTTTACATAACCGTCAGCTCTAAAAGCCCCGGGATGTAACCGTCTGATCTATTAATCAACGCTGGCGTTTTAATAACGTGGAACACGACCGAGACTCAAACTTATGTAGCGAGAACCCCAGTTGTTCATCATGTCATCAAATTAACGGGAATATAAGCGGCATCACCGTACGCTCTGTAACGGCGACAGGGAACCACCACGAACAGACCGGGGGGCTTGAGGTAAGCCTCGTAACACTGCCAATGTGGAAAACAGGCATACACTTTGAATTAAGGCACCAGGAAACTGAGAATTATTATAGGTGCCTGACCCTTCCTGGACAATTGACCTGGGCAAATGTAATACTCTCACCAGAGGTGGGATGTGAACCTGCCTCAGTGGTAGATTAGTGTTTTAGAGTGCTGTATGTACCACCCCAATTTGGATGTGAGGGTGATCCAACAGGCTAACCAAAACAATAGACGTTTTTCCCCCCAGTAGCTCGAAACACTGCTCGGGTGTTGTCATAGTAACACACCTGTTATACACCGTGTCACTAGATGTTGTATGAAACTACAGTACACCCCAGAACTCTCTTCTGCTCTGCTGATTGCAGCAACTCTGTAGCGCGGGTTTAGAACCGGCACAGCAAATAAAATAAAAAAAGTGTATTCGATTCACAGGTCGTATCGTATCGAAACCCCCGTATCGAAAAAAACCCCGAATATTACTATGTGTATCGTGACACCCCTAAAACAATGGTTAAAGAAGAATCCAGTTCATGTTTGGTAATGGCCAAGTCAAAGTCCTACCTTTAAGATATTGAAGTGAGCAGTTCATGTGAGGAAATCCAACTACATCTCAGAGCTGAAGCTGTTCTGTGCAGTGAAATGGGCTAAAATTCCCAGAGGTGTGGACCTGACTTTGATTACTTGCGACTCAACTTAAAATAATACTTAATCACATTAACTTAGCCTTCTGTATTTCTTGCATGGTGCTGTATCGCTATAACACTAGGGAGCTTGCCTGCTCTCTCCCAAAATACTGTTTATATTTTTGATTTTTTTTGTTCTCATAAAAACAAAAAGTCCTAGCTATGACTTTGGACTTGCCAGTCTTGACTTGGGACTTGATTCAGGATTTGCTTGTATTGACTCTGGATTTAACTTGGGTCTTGAGTGTTAAGACCTGCTGCTTATTTGTTACTTGCAACTTGTTCCCACCTCTACAACTACATAACCAATGTGCATAGATGATCAACAATCAGGAGATCACACCAGATACTGAAGGCATAGTTTCTTAAAGGATAATTTAACTCTAAAATATTAGGGGACATATTAATTACAATTACTCATTTTTTTGAGCAGCATATGTATATATGTCCACTATAGGTGATGTGTGTGTTTAGTGTGTGTGAATATACCTTAAGTGTATTTAGTATTTTTTCACAAATTATTTATCCTTCAGCCATATATTTTAAGTATATTTTACTCAAAGCAATCTAACATATTAAAAAGCTGCATAACCTTTAAGGAAATACATCGGTACATAAAACGGTGTTGGTCTCTTTGAATATTGGCTGATTGAATGCTCTAGACTGAATGCTCCAGTAATGTAATCCAATCTAAATGTACACATTTCTGTACACACTGTCAAGAAAACATGTTAATACACACACAGTACTACGCAAATTCATATATCACAAATGTGTAGTATCAGTTTTGTACATCTGCCTGCTTTATCTCTTTATCTCTTTCTCCTCTTTGGCTTCTTGTTGGCTTTCCCATCCCCCATTCTATCTATTCCCTGTCTCTTCTACACTCATCTTTCTCGTTCACCTCGCTCTCACGCTCGCCTTCCTCTCCTTTTCTTTCCATCCACTCGAGTGGATCTCTAATAATATGTGACCTAGTTAAATACATTCATCGCTTCACTCTGTTGTTTTTCTCTTCTCTTATCTCTCCAGCCGCCTCCCACCTCCCTCTTCCACCCAATGCCATTCTTTGTCTTTTCTCTTTCACTCTCACTCTCTTTCTCTCATCTGCTCTTTCTGTCTGATTCCATACATGCTCCCAAGTTCTATTTCTTGTACCTGGGCAGGTCAAGGGTTCAAAACGGTGCAGGTTTGACATCAATGTATAATCATAAAACATCAGCCTTTTTCGATCCTGCAAGAAAAGCAAGGCATGTTTTTCTATCTGGTGAGTGTGAACTAAATTTAGGCTGTTACTGTGAATCACACAATGCCCTACAATTTGTCACCATCTTCCACGTCACTGAACCTCAGTCCAGCAGCATGGCAGCTGTGCACAGTAAAATCCCTAGTGTAGTATAAAACAAACTCAGTTGTGTACAGCTGAACATTTATACACTCTATCTGTTATTGCAACATTAGGGATTTGACTGGATGTCTAATAAGTCTACGTATGGGTAATTTAGAATATTCAATCAACCGACTGGCATGTTTCTGGGATGTGTGAAAAAACTGAACTACCTGGAAGCAAAACCCAGCAGACACAGGGTGAACATGCAAAAAATTCACACAGACTGTAAGAAGAGGTAACTAGGTGCTGTGTAGGACCAATATTATTTATTTGTATTTACAGCTATTCATGCTATTGATAATGTCAATGTCAAAAGTTAAAATGTACACCAAATGTACACTTACCAAACACTTTAGTAGGAACACCTGTACATTTACTCACTCGTGCAATTATCGAATCATTCAATCAGATGGCAGTACTGCAATATCAAAATCATGCCAGCAGCTTCTGGTCAGACTCACGTCAGTCATCAAAATGGGGAAAAACATGATCTCAGCGAGTGTGTATACATGCACTTAATAATCTGATCATAATCAGATTTCTACCGTTACCTGATTAATGAACTTGTAAACAGCATACTCCGATTCCCAGAATGGATTACAATCTAGAAATCCTTGAGAGCTGGATTTTACCTCAGTAATCTAATTCATCACGCCTCTGTGAATTTCAAATGGTTTTCTCAGTCAAGCGTAACCTGACATGCTTGCACTATTCTAAGTACACTTATTCTAAGAGCCTTTTTTTATTTGACCTTTTAGAATATTTTTACATTTACATGTACATTTATGGTATTTAGCAGATGCCCTTATCCAGAGTGACTTACAACTAGTACAGCCTTATAATCCAAGCAATCGTGGGTTAAGAGCCTTGCTTAAAGACCCAACTGTGGCAGCTTTGCAGAGGTCCAGAGTCCAGTACCTTAACCGCTAGGCTACCACAGTCCCATAAGTGATCGGGCAATCCAATAATTAACTGCAGCAAAGCAGCTATGAAACACCTTTGTAAGGACAGAGTACATGTAGAATTTCATACTTAATTAATAAAGTTTGCAGTTAGGTTATACCTTTCTGTAAGATTACTGGCTGGTTTTAGTAATTAGTCAAGTCAAGCAAACCCGGCGGTTTCCCATTATCAAGTCCAAGATTATTTATAAGGTTTATTAAACATCAGTGGCCATTTCAGCTACACACAAAAGGTTATATCTATACACAAGGTCATCTCAAGACTAGTCATATATACTGCTCACATAAATTAATCACTCATTTTTGTGTGCAGTGTATATACAGTTATTTCAATGGCAATTTAGTGCCATCAATTACCCTAGCACACGTCTATGGAGTATCCGGAATAAACCACAGAAAAACTTCACACAGAAAGGACCCAATCCACTTCAAACTGAGATTGAACCCAGGACCTTCTTGTTGTGAAGCGCTACCCATCGAGCCACTCGTCAAGCGCATGTAAACCTGGCTTAACTGACAAAATTAGATTTTCTGCGGTTATCAGATTATTAAATGCATGTAAACACACACACTGTGACCACAGAATGATTACTGGTATCAGACAGGCTGGTTCGAGTATTTTTGTAGCTGATGATCTCCTGGGATTTTCACGCACAGCAGCCTCTACATTTTATGCAGAGTAGTGCAATAAAGAAAAACAGAATATAGAGTTCAAACCTTTAGGTGGCTGGGCTACAATAGAGAGTCACTACCTAGTATCAGTTATGTTACTAATAAAGTGCTCAATTAATGTATCTGGCTCCCTATTGGTACTACTGTAATACTGCATGTTTGCGCTTTAATTTTGGTCCCATGGTGCCGTGTTTATAACAGAAAAAAACAAAAGAGGTAACGAGAGGACTGCAGAGAGAAAAAGAGACACAGGGACGTAAATAGTATGTATGCGGCTAAACATGATTATTCTACCCACTGGTACCAGCTGTCAGGTGTGAAAATTGTATCTGACACACAAAAAGAAAGAGAACCAAGGACAAAAGACATTGAGTTTTATATGAAGGAAAGGGAACCTGTTGGTACTCCCAGCTGTCTGGTTTAAACGTACTGTCCCTCGTCTGCATGGTCAGGTCGAAGCGAGGCAGTGCATGGCACATCCGCACCCATATCGAAGGGCTGTAACTGGGTACAGTCTCTATTGCAGCCATGATCCCCGATGACCACCTTTACCCTTCAGAGAGATATACAGAGAGAAAAAGGCAGAGGAATTGAAATATAATTAAACCTTTAGAATATCAACCTGAGCTCACACGCACATATCAGTAAATATTAATAGAAACACTACAAATCTTTCTTGAAAATGCTTTCATCTGAATTGAGGTTGACACAATTGTGCATCCCGACACACAATTTACATTAAGCTATTACAGAGAGCCGAGGAAGAAAAACGAGAGACAGGATGAGGAAAAGGGGGAAAGTAGGTTAAGTAGCAAGGCAAGGGACATCAAACCACGACTGCAGGCATGCTCACTCTACAAAGCTGAACACATTCAGAATGACTGTCCAGGAGCTGTAAAGCAGGAAATAGAATGCTGCCATTGGTGTTCAAGTTAGTCGTTATTAATAGTGATTCATAGTTTAATTTACTAGCTGCCCCAGACAGACACAAGTCCACCCTTGTCCAACCAAAATGGCAAGACCAATTCCTGCCTGGAAGTCCTGGAGAGGCGGAAACATGAAATGCAGCTCTATGACTCAGTGCTCTATTGCTATTTAAATCCTCTGGTGAACTGATGGTTGAGTTGCATTTAGATTATTCTATGCTCCGCGGATCGTATTTCCAAAAATTAATTGTTGGTATTGAATGAAACTTAATATGTATAAATTTGCTGATATACTGTAAGTGATTACGATATTAGGGCTAAAGGATAAGTTTATTGGGGAAAACTGTACAACTGAAAGGGGGCTCTAGTTCCCTATTTGGCGCCTCTAGCCTGGATACAAGATGAGACACAGCTGGGCATGGAGTGGTGACATTATAATGTGTGACTAATTGGGATTTCAACAATCCCTAAATTTGGTGAAATGTTAATGTCACATTAAGGGGAGGGGGGGTAGGCTATTTGGCTATTTAAGCACAATTTGGCCATTTTCATTTAGCAGTTTACTCATTGTTGTTGTCAGAGGTTTAGACATTAATGGCTATATGTTAAGTTATCAATTTGTCATATCTTCAGTGTTGTACCATAAAAATATACAATTAAACAGTTACAAAAATGTGAGGGGTGTGCACACTTTTGTGAGATAATGTATTCCTACCAGGTTCCTGTTTATGTACAATAATTTATTTCAAAACACATAATTTTTTAGAAGATTCGTCATTAGTTTAACATTTAATCCAATGTTAATTTCACACTACATTGCAGTCTTTCTCTTGAGCCAAATTAAAACTTGCACAACTCCTTTTTCAACGTAGCTCTCCTGTTGACTTGCCTGATGTTTCCCTGATGCAACGTGTCAGCCTACATACATAAAACTTTAAAACACCATATCTGTGTACAGTACTGTTTTGAAGACTTTTGTTAGTGGGCTCTCTGTAATTCAACCACGCTATGTAGAATATATTTTTCTTCTAAATCAATCAGCCACAATTACTAAGCTACAGTATCTCACAAAAGTGAGTAGACCCCTAATTGAAAATGGCCAAATCATATCAATGATTTCTGTGGCCACCATTATTTTCCAGCACTGCCTTAACTCTTGGGCATGAAGTTCACTAGAGCTTTACAGGGTCCCACTGGAATCCTTTTCCACTCCTCCATGATGGCATCACAGAGCGGTTGAATGGTAAAGACCTTGTGCTCCTCCATCTTCCGTTTAACAATGCCTCACAGATGTTCAATAGGGTTTAGGTCTGGAGACATGCTTGACCTTCAGTTTCTTAAGCAAGGCAGTGGTCATCTTGGAGGTGTTTGAGGTTGTTATGTTGGAATACTGTTTTGCGTCCCAGTTTCCGAAGGAAAAGGATAATGCTCTGCTTTAGTATGTCACAGTACATGATCATTTCAGTTCCATCCAGAAGAACATCCATGTGATCTTGCAGGCAGGTGGCTTCTCTTGCATCAGAAAAAAACATTCTCTTTCTAATTATTATATTTAGTAATCTAGTGCATATACATACTAAACAACTCCAGAACCACACAATGATAGATACTTTGAAAGAATCTCTGCACCATTGACATTCATCTCCATCCCTTGTAGGCTGAGATAAATTTAGCTGGAAAAATAATATGATTAAAAAGAGTGTAGGTGATCCCTCAGGCAGAATAAAGAGGATATTATAATATACAAAGGATTACTGTATATTCAAATATCCTGCAATAGCATGCAACTTTTAGACGTCTTAATGCGCATCACTATCAGTTCCTGCAGTCAACAGATGGATTCCAACAAATGAAATCTGTGTAAGTACAGATGATCTATAGTTAAACCACAAATGTATATAATAGGCACAGATCATTTCTGCCAATCCAATATAATTTATATATGCTATATAAAGTTCTCTATATGGTCCATAGGTTTTGACAAAATCAGGTCATATTATGATTGGGCTTGAGAGAAAAGATTAGAAAAGTCCCCAAGACATCTTCAATCAACTCTAGACATCTGGCATAAAGATGACAATATACTTGCAGTGACGCAAGAGTTTAAAGATAAGCAAACACAATAGAACAAGCAGTTGGCAGTACACTAAAAAGTGTATCTCTAAGACAAACATATTGACTTTTAAGGGACTTGACATCAAAATGCTAAACTGAAAAGAGAACATAAGCAATATGTTTGCTTTGCTAATCAACCATGGAAACCTCCTCCATGAACCTTCTAATGTACACAAGTTGCTCTAAGATTCAGACTGAAAATCAGTAGTTATATTTTGGGGCTTCGTAGCTGAGCTAATGCCAGTTTCAGCTTACTACTTCTCCGCGTCCAAAGGAGCCTGTCAAGGTGGTTTGGGCATCTGGTAAGGATTACTCCTGAGCGCCTCCCCAGGGAGGTGTTTCAGGAAAGTCCAATGGGAACGCCTCGGAATTCCCCCAGTAGAGCTGGTGGAGGTGGCTGGGGAGAGGGAGGTCTGGGCCTCTGCTTAGATTACTGTCCCCGCGATTCAAACCCCGGACAAGCACAAGATAATGGATGGATGGATGGATAGCTGAGCTATGTCTGGTCCTAGATGCTTCCAGTTCATAACAGAAGCACTTGTGGTTGACCAGAGCAGAACAAACTATTAATGTTTTAATTTAATTATCCACTGTTCTAAAGCTATACTTTTACTTATATTTTAGGCACCACAATAAATATTTCAATTGTTACCTTCAATTTGATCTCTCATTAGAATAAATCTTGTTAGTTTTAGGTACGAGGTATTTGACCTCGACTTTTTGCTGCACACTATACAAATTATGTTCTGCTCAAATAATCAATTCAGCAAACTTCATCAGATGCCAAAGCAGCCAATAATCAAGAGTAAATTCAATTTACTCAGACCACCATGCCACCATTGTCCTGGATAGACAAACCACACAGTTACTTCAACAGGAGCCTTAAAGGAACCAGTGTAAATGTATGTTAAACTCTAGCTTTAATTAATATTAATATAATAATACTAATATAAATGTAAATAAATACATTTAAAGATATTCACATTTTAATGCCGACCGTGAAACAGAACAAAATGAACAGAAATGGCTATAGTCATGTGGCCTTTTTAGACTACTGTAATACAAATATAAAGGACATTTCCACAAAAAAACTGCATGGAAACGACATATATATGCATCAAAAGCCTGTTCACTAGAACATATCAGTCCCTTCACGAAATACCATGGTTCTTCAGCTACAAGCACACATTAACAGTCACACAAACATTAGAACCATATTGTAAACGTGCTACATTACTATGTTTTTACTTCTTAACTGCTATATTTAGTTCACTATGGCACTAGACCACCACTGTGGTGACTAGCATTTGAGTTCTGGTGAATTCGTATGCAGGCAAGAGCGCTGCTAGTCTAACTAGGAAAAGGTGGGAGTAAAACATAAAAAATGTGGGATTTTACTTTAAACTCTACCCTTTGAGGGCAGCATGGTGGTGGAGCGGTTACCACTATTGCCTCACAGCTACAGAGATCTGTTCTCAGCTCAGCCCAGCTGCTACCTGTAAAGAGTTGCATGTTCTTCACATATTTGCATGGGTTTGCTCTGGATACCAATGTTCGCTCCAACGTGTCCTAAAAATGTTCTGGATTAGTCAATATATCGAAAGTGTCCCAGTTAGACAGTGTGTGTCTGAGTGTGTGTCCTGTCTGGACTGGTGCCCTGTCCAGGATTGGTTCTAACCCCGTACCCTTTGGTGCTAGACAGACCATGGCTACCTTCAACCCTTCGTTGAATACATTATCTTAACTGTCCTATCAGTCTGTCCAGAGTTACTGTACATTACTAAAAAATACTATTCATGAAATGTATTAAGCCAAGCCATTAAGCATTATTTGTTGCATCATTACCTGTTTTGGGGTTTATGTGATATACTTGCATGTTACAGAATTAGGATTGGGCAATAATTAGATAAAAACAGACCTACAAAACTCATTAAGATCAAGTGGATGAGGTTTTAGGGAAGTGACTTCGTAATATGAATTCCACAAATTATTAATTAGCTATCAGGTAGTTATCTGGCTTGGGGCTTCTGCCCACACTTCTATAAGACCCACATTTCTAGAAGGGCGTATTGAAATAAAATATTCACCAGCATAACATTCAATCCAGTGGATATATCTCTGAGCTCCAGAGTCAGCCTGGTTAACTCACGCACTCCCATAAGGCTCAACATAATGTACTCTGTCAGCTTGTTATCACAGCGGTGTGCATTGTCTAACAGACGGCAAAAAAAGGTGAGGCTGGGCTGATGTGACAGAGCAGGAAGTCACATCATCACAGCTCTGAAAGAAATCTTGACAGCCATGTTGCAGAACACACCTCCAGTTTTGTGTACTGTGTGTATTATAACCTGCAACCCACATTGTGTTTCGGATTGTGCCCTGAGAAAAATGCATCCTTTACATAATTACAAAACTAACTGTGCTTTTCATATTTGTAAGCATAGGTTACCTGACATGCCATACAATTTCATCGAAAGTTCCAAACTGACTTGTCAAATTTACATGATCACATAAGAGGTAACACTTCATACAACATTAACAGATAAATGGCCAGTTTGTAGCAAAACATTTCAGAGTTACGTCCTGAAACAAATGGTCTATAACAGTGCATTTGAGTGCATTATCATAATCCACAGAGTAGTAAATAGTATGCTACATAGAGCAACTGAAGTAGCCTATGGTGGTGTACCAGACTGACAAGTGTTAAATAAAGCAATAAATGTTAAAACTCTGCATGTAAAGATCTCGGTAACTGAACAGTTGGTTGTCATGGTCAGTACCTGAACACTACAGCCTGAACACTGGACTGGAGCATCTCCAATATGGCAAGCCTTGGATTAGATGCTTCCCATCATTAGTGGGAAGCATGGGAATAAATACAATTAAAATTTTTGCAGGGGGGGTGCCAAAGGTGCTTTCAAAAGTACTGCTGTATTAAGGGTACAGTGGAAAAAACCTCACAATTTAAACTGAAGTGATTCTGAAAGGGTGTCTTTTTCGCACTCGTAATAACCATATTCACAATATAAAAGAAAAACAATGTAATATACATACTATACCTATGATCAAACCCCAGTCCAGTCAGAGTTTGGACTAAACCACTGTGAACCAGGAGGGGATACAATCCTTCAAATCTTACAACATTTTTTAATTGAAATGAAAAGTTATTTCATTGCATATTATTATGTATTATAAAAGAATGTGAACAGGCTCATGTGAATAACAGTTACTTGCATCTCCATTCCAACTCCATTAACGATTTAAGAGAACATATACAGTCAATTCCGGTTGATAGGACCACCGGTTAATGGGACCAAATCCTAAAGTACCGAATCAAATCCTATTAAATACGTGTAATGTTATTCGCTTATTTGGACCAAAATTCCGCTTAATCGGACCAAAGAACGTGTA
>JAUZSU010198855.1:0-11724 GCA_034780255.1 Parotocinclus maculicauda | reverse complement strand
ACAATTTGGAATAAGGCTGTAAGGTAACAAAATGTGGAAAAAGTGAAGCGCTGTGAATACTTTCCGGATGCACTGTAGAATAAAGCAAACTGATAGTGAAGGGAAACAGCCAATGATATAATAAGGACACAAGTCCTCAGTCACTCTATGTAAAATTTCACTTCACTATTGGCTTATATGCTATAGCATGATTTACCATACTCTTCATAATATTTTATTTTAATTAGATAACTTGGTTAATTCTTACATTTAACATTTAGACTATCCAAAGAGGACTGGCCCCTTTGTGATTTTTGGTCCTCCCATAGTTTCTTCCTTATAACATTTAAATAGTTTTCCTTGCCACTGCCACCCTCGGCTCAATTCCGGATCGGTCTTAGAATTTAGAGGATAATTAAAAAATGTAAAGCTTTTTTGAAACAATGTTCCATTGTAAAAAGGGTTATAGAAATAAAGCTGACTTTACATGACTTGATACAATTTGTACCGGTGCCATTCATTAAGTGGTCAATAATCAATAATATATATTAACATTAACATATATATTGTAGAGTATTTTAGTTTCAAAACATGATGCAAAATAAATTATGTCATATTCATGGCTGGTTAATGTTAAGGCATAAGTAAAAGTTAAAGAGGATTTAGTTGGGTTAAAACTAATAAAACACATTTGTCACTTGAGGAATAATGTATGTATGTGTGTGTGTGAGTGCGTGTGTGTTTATGTAGGTGTGTGTGCATGCTTGTGTGTGTTTGTCTATGTATGTGTGTGTGTGTGTGTGTGTGTGTGTGTGTGTGCATGTGTGTGTGTTTATGTATGTGTTTGTATGTGTGTGTGTGCGTTTATGTATGTGTGTGTGTGTGTTTATGTATGTGTGTGTGTGTTTATGTATGTGTGTGCGTGTGTGTGTGTGTGTTTATGTATGTGTGTGCGTGTGTGTGTGTGTTTATGCATGTGTGTGTGTTTATGTATGTTTGTGTGTGTGTGTGTGTGTGTGTTTATGTATGTGTGTGCGTTTGTGTGTGTGTTTATGTATGTGTGTGTGTGTGTGTGTGTTTATGTATATGTGTGTGTGCGAGTGCATGTATGTGCATGTGTTTATGTATGTATGTGTGTGTGTGTATGTTTATGTATGTGTGTGTGTGTTTATGTATATGTGTGTGTATGTATGCGTGTGTGTGTGTGTGTGTGTGTGTGTGTTTATGTATGTGTGTGTGTGTGTGTGCGTGTGTGTGTGCGATTGTGTGTGCGGGTGTGTGTGCGGGTGTGTGTGCAGGTGTGTGTGCGGGTGTGTGTGCGTGTGTGTGCGATTGTGTGTGCGGGTGTGTGTGCGGGTGTGTGTGCGTGTGTGTGCTTCCTCTGTATTATTTATGGACCAGGATGTGTGAATGCAGAGCTTTGCTTTGCTAAGCACTTAATTCCTGTTATTATCTCTGAAACACACATACCCACTCAAACACCCACACACACACACACTTCACCTAATAACAATAACACACTTTGCGCCTTTGTTTATGCCCATTATAGTGCCTAAAATCGGTGAGTGTGTTTTTGCATGCATGTGTCCTTGAGTAATGACTGAATGTTTCCTGTAGCGTTGATAAGACCGAGCCAGGTTACTTGCTCTGTACGTGTGATAAAGAGATCAAACAAAGATTAAAGTGTTTCATTGCTTTTATTTAACCTGATATTTACAACAGTGGCACATTACTTCAGCAATAGATCACTCAAAGTTGTGCATTATGACTGGTTGAATGAGCTGTGACTTTATCACAACATAACATCACAGCTTGTTTTTAAGAATGTCACAGATAGTCATGGATGTTCTGTTGCATTCATAGTAGAGTTTTGCAGAATAGAAACTTTGAAAAAAAACATAATCCAGGGAAATCATGATCCATTAACTGTTAACATAAGCAGTTTCTTTCTCTGGAAATAGTTCATAAAGTGGCTTGTTGGAAAGCAGTAATAAAATGTTGCTTTGAATAAGGAAATGGGACTTGAAATGTCACTAATATACAAACTCAGCTAATGCGATTACCATACAGGAACAGCTTAGGCTGATGTGACTATTGCTGACTATGGCTAGAATAATTTTTGACCAATCAGACTGCCAAGTCTAACTTCAAGAACTAATTACAAGAACTAATGCATGTTTTAAAAGGTTTGTATAAATTAATCTAATTAAATAAGATTCAATCAAATTGGATATATGATGTATGATATATCAATTATCTATATCAATATCACTTCTATGTCTACAGCTTTTTACTAAATAAGTCAATATTCTGAGCCAGAAAAAAATGATTAGAAAGTGGCACAAGATGTCCATTTATCCATAACGCTAATAATAGTCAGTAAAACAGTAACAGTTTTATTGTACTGGACTTGCTTTGAACATTGCTAGTCCTAAGCTATTATTATTATTACTATTATTAGAACTTTTTAGCAGTGCTGCAATGGCTATATATATATTTATTTATCAGTTTCTTTATTAGAATACAACCAGAAAGTACAGGCAATTTGTACGCAGACTTATAAATTTAATCAAAGAAACAGCTTCTATATGCAACAATGGCAGGTATTTAGTGTGAGCCCCCTTTGGACTTGATCAATAGCATCTGGCTGCTTCATTGGGATGCCAAGCCAATATTGACACACTGGGTGGTAAGTTAATGCAGCAGCTCCAAGGAGCCAGGTTTGATCCTAACCTTTAATTAGTCTCCAAGTCAGACATTGCCTGTTTTTCTCTCACCCCCAAGCTAGCTTTAGTATTGCCTAAATATATTTGGAGAAATGAATAAAAATAGGATGACATCTTGAACATCTTGAGTGCTGGTCTGCGATGGGGTAGCCCTGGTTTGTATCATGTTGGCTGTCAGGATGAGGTTGCTGTCTGCAGCCTCACCTGGCTGCTCTCTCCCTATGTGCTTCCCCTCCGATACAGCAGGTGGTGCTGTTGTCACCTGCTGTCTTTCCTATATATACCCCTCTTCCGCTGCACTCTTTGTTGGTTCTTGTCCTTCCTGTGGGTGGCTGCCTGCAACTTTTCATCTCTTGGTTTGTCCTGTTACCTCTGCTTTTCTCCCATTTCTGGTCCTTCCTGTGTTTAGTGGCTTGTTTGTGTTGTTCCCCTGTTTCCTCAGATTATGTTCCCTCTGTTTTAGCCTAGCCTGTTAGCCTGTCTTGTTGACCTTTGTTATCTTTGTCGGTTGTGCTGTTTGTTAGCCTGTCTTGCTAGCCGTTTTGTGCTTTATGTGGGTCCCTTGTTTCTTTGTATCTGTTTGGTCATTGTCTGTTGTTTATAGGTTTGGTCTTTGTTAGTCCTTGGTGTGTTTGCCTGTTTGGTTTTGTTTCTCTCTTCTGTGTTTGCCCTGTCCATTACCTTGTGTACATGTCTCTCACTGTAAATAAACCATGTTCACTTGCATTTGTCTGCCTCTGCTTCTCCTCCCTCTCCTGAGTGTGACAGTGGCTCTGTGTTCTCCATGGAGCATAATTTTGTTTTTCCCTGCACATGACCTTGGGGATCCCTTCTCTGGGCCATTGTATGCTGAGCCCCTGTCAGGCAGACCAGAACCTGTTCTTGTAAAATAATTTTCTCTTGGTCTCTGACACCTGGGTTATCCCTCACCTTGCCAAAAGGCCATATTTAAACTAAGCTCAGCACCAAGAACCACTGAAATCCTCAACTCAACCATTGAGCTAACCTTATTTAAACACAACCTCTAGCATGGTACGTTTTCATTTACATCATTTAGACGCCCTCATCCAGAGTGACTGACAACTGATAGTCTTACAATCCAAGCAGTTGTGGGTTAAGAGTCTTGCTCAAATTCCCAACTGTGGCAGCTTGGCAGAGGTGGGATTTGAACCCTGGACCTTCTGGTTCAAAATCCAGTACCTTGAGCTTGGAACACAATACATTGTGTGACCATGCTGCTCACAGCTTTGCTATTAAGACTAAACTATTTAATTTGTAATTATATTGTGTAATTAAAACAAGAAGTTTGACAAAAATTAGCTTCACACTTGCTAACAAAGGATTTTTTTTTTTGTACTTGACATGTACAGTCTTTCCAAAAGTTTAAAGAATGGCACCGATTTTGCTGCATCAGGTTTTTATGGTGGAAATTTATACTCTAAACTCTAGATTTTGAAGTGAGAGCAGAGGAATTGTAATTCATTTCAAAGTAATTTTCTTCCATGAAAATGACCTTATTACAAAAATGACTGCATTCCACCGCCTGCATTTCAGCCCTACAAAATGGCCTCCTAACAATTTCAGTGACGATCTGGTTAGTCCAGGAGAAATGTAAATAAGGACACAGCAGCTGATATCACTCTGTCATGCTGATTAGAAGAGCAGACTGGTTGCTTTAAAAGGGTAGTTGTGGTTTTAATTTTTTTTTCTGCTAAGCATGGTTACCTGCAAGAAAACACATGCAGTCATCATTGCATTGCACCAAAAGGGTTCCACAGAATTGGACATTGCTGCTTATAGGATAGCATCCCAATTAACCATTTATCAAATCATCAAGAACTTTAATTTAATAAGAACTTTAAGGAGTGGTTCTGTTGCAGTGAAGAAGGCTTCAGGGCACCCAAGAAAGTCAAGAAAGCATCAGGACCGTTTCCTAAAGAGGATGCAGTTATGAGATCGGATCACCACCAGTGTAGAACTTGCTCAGGAATGGCAAAGGGCAGGTGTGGGGGCATCTGAACACAGTGAGAGCTAAGCTTTTGGATGATGGCTTGGTATCAATATGAGCAGCAAAGAAGCCACTTCTCTTCTAGAAAAACATCAAGGACACACTGACAGGATTAAAGTTACTTTCTATGATGAGGCCACCTTCAGACTATTCAGAGAAGAAAATGTGAGCGCTAATATGAGTCCTGTATCATTCCAACAGTGTAGAGTCCTGAGACTATTTACAGTATTTGTAGGGTTGCTCCTCTTTCAAGGGAGAAAACACAGCCATGATTAGAGAATGTTATCAGAACATTCTCCAAGAGCAACTTCTCCCAACAATCCAGGAGCAATTTGGAGATGAACTATGTTCTTTTCCAGCATGATGGAGCACCACGTCACAACCAAGTATGTTCGTGAATAAAACATTGAATTTTTGGGCCTATGTCCTGGAAACTGCCAAGATTTTAATTGTGAGAACCTGTGGTCAATCCTCAAATAGAGGGTGTACCAACAAAAAACCTAGAAACTGTGATTAACTCCAAGCACTGATTAGGCAAGAATGGGTTGCCATCAAACAAGATTTTGCCCAGAAGTTTATAACTAGCATGCTGCATTGTAGAAATCTTAAAGAAGAAGGGTCAACACTGTAAATATTAAGTCTTTGCTTGAACTGGATGTATTTGTCAATAAAATGTAAAAAAAAACATATGGAATGCTTATACTAGTACTACTGTGTTACACCATATAAACATCTGATAAAGGTTATAAAAAAAGTGAAACGGCATATTTTGTGAAAACCAAAATTTGTGCCATTCTCAAAACTTTTGACCACAACTGTAAATGTCAATCATGCTTAATGAACACATTGTTTATCGATCGCTCATGTTTATTGTTAACTGACCCAAACACAATATCTGAAAAAAATCTTAAATTGTTTTAATATTTTTGCACTTTTAAGAAAGGTTTGACCTGAACTCAGCAGAAGGGTTAATGTATGTGTTCCTCCTGTCCTGATCTGCTAGCGAGGTTATTTCTTACGCTATTGTTCATGACTGCACCTGAACTGCTCTCATGGTCAAATGAACTTTTCCCTTAAGATCTTCTGCCAAGCAGCAGGTCTAAAGGTCACACACTGTACTCTCTCTCAGAGCAGAAAGTCCAAGACAGAGTTTAAAATGATAAATAGTATCCAGAAATAACTCCATGAAAAGCTATATCAGCCATGCCACTTACTCCCTTGCTGAGGCTCTAGTGTGTTTTCTGTTTCATATGAATTCTTCTTGTGTCTATGAGCAGTGAGAGTTAAAAAAAAAAAGTAATACAACCAGTTTCATAACATCGTTTCATTTTTGTCAGCATTTGTTTGAGTGTGTGTATTGTGAGTTTAGTTTAGTGAACAATAGCAGAGTTTGATCGTCCTAAATCTTTGGCTCTGGATCAAAGGGAGCAGTTCCAGAGTACACTCTGCAAGTACACACTCACTACTGCAAGAACAATACTACAATGACTACCATTAGCCATCCCACTCATACACGTGCACTCGCACACATACACAAACAGCAGCTGGATACCTTTAATCAGCCCTAATTAGCTTAGCAGAGAGCGTATTGGGGCATGCATGGATTTGTGCCAACATGTGAGAGATCAAAGAGGTTGTTTTAATCCCCACGAGGTGAAAGACTGTGCATCAGGGGTAGCTCGGGGGTTAACAGGACCCAGGAGAGATTAGTTGGGAAGCTGAGACATTAATCTGATATTTTCAGCACATTGAACAGCTGCTGCTTTTCTAATTAACCTGTTGGCTGTGTAGTAGCATCTCTTTTAAAATGGGAAATTCCTCTATTTATGGAAAACAATGCAGTGTTTATTCGCACAGTCACGCATGGATCACATCAAGTTTTATAAAAAAAATTCTACTAATGAATAGGTGTGTGAGCTGTATCTCAAATAGTGCTTTATTCTCAATGGTCTGTATGTAGAGACATAAACAAGTGACCTGCTCTCTCTGCTCTCTCTGGTCCCTACACAGCAGACGCTCCCTGCACCAGACCTTTATCATTTCTACAGAATTGCGTCTATTGCACTGTTGTCTTTGCAGGTGTTTAAACATCAACTTAAGTCAGCATGTTTCTCCTTTGTCCAGCTTTCAGTACATGAGGAAAATTATTTTAAAAATAAATTAAAGAAATTTATTCATTCATACAGATTAATAAATGGGTGGCAGAGTGGTCAGCACTGCCGCCTCACATCTCCGAGATCCCTGGTTCGATCCAACTCTGGACTTCGCCTTCATGAAGTATGCCAAAATAGAATGGACGTGTGAGACAAGTGATAAGAGAGGTATTAGATGGAGGTGTGAGAAGTGATAAGAGAGGTATTAGATGGAGGTGTGAGAAGTGATAAGAGAAATATTAGATGGAGGTGTGAAAAGTCATAAGAGAAATATTAGATGGAGGTGTGAGAAGTGATAAGAGAAATATTAGATGGAGGTGTGAGAAGTGATAAGAGAGGTATTAGATGGAGGTGTGAGACAAGTGATAAAAGAGGTATTAGATGGAGGTGTGAGAAGTGATGAGAGGTATTAGATGGAGGTGTGAGAAGTGATAAGAGAGGTATTAGATGGAGGTGTGAGAAGTGATAAAAGAGGTATTAGATGGAGGTGTGAGAAGTGATAAGAGAGGTATTAGATGGAGGTGTGAGACAGATAGGTAGAGACAGAAAACTGTTTTCACTTTCATTCATTCCTCAGAGAGCTTGTAATGTTATTAAACTAATTATTCTTCAGAGAGTTCACAGCACACACTCACAATTAGCCTAATGAGGAAGGAATGAGTATGTGTTTGTTAAATCAGTAAGTTTATTACACTGAACACAACAATGCAACAATGAACAATATGCTGAACACTTGAAGCCTGTCCAGCTGGCCACCAAAATGGAAATATGTGATTAAAGCTGTAATTATTTCCTGAGTAAGTATTTAACTTATACATAGGTGCTGGGGGAATGGCCATTTCAAATATCATTTATTCGGCTCTGTGATTGTCAGACCATTGTCTCTTTACAAATACAGTGGAACCTTGATTATCATTTGCCCTAGTTTTTCGTATAATTTAGTTATCGTGCATTTTTGCAGTGTTGTAGCAAAGAGTGTTGTGCTGAGCTAGAATAGACAGGATTACTGGATCCAGCTCATTTATATTATTTATCTTTTTCATTTCTGCAAGTAACGCCTCCGAGATTTTGTTCTTAGGTTCATGTATGAAAAGCTTTAAAAGCAAATTCATTATGGTCGTTGTAGTAATTAAACTGAGTAGTGAAGCATCCACAACATGAGTCTGCATCTGTTCCACGTGTTTATATTTCACCTACCGAAGCCCATTGCTGTCTGGGTTGGAGTGAAAACCTAAAGGGGGAATGACTCCAAGCGTTACACCACGTGTTCATGGTTAATTTTGGCTTTGTTTCTCGTTATCATCATCCCCTGCATTCGTTCCAAACATTTCCATTGTGTTTCTGTGCTTGTTTATTGAGTGCCAGTGCTAAATACAAGTCAAGTTTTCTGTTTATACAACTATAGTTATTCACTGTAGAATGTATTATTTGTTAATATTTAGGAGTGTCTGGAACAGATAAATTTTTTTTTACGTTATTTGGCTTCAGTTATCATTCATTTTGGTTATCATCAGGCACTTTCAAATGGGTTAATGACAAAAAACGAGGTTCCACTGTATACAGGCACACAGCCCCAAGTGAGCAAGGTTGGGGTGAGAGTGGCAAGGACAAATCTTTTAAATGTGATGAGGAAAAACCTTGGGAGGGCCAAGATTTGAAGGGAGTGACAAGAGTAGACAGGACTAGAACTGAATTAGAGGGATAACACTGGTAGGTCGGTGTGGAGACATATATTGAGATGGTTTAGTTATGTGCAGAAGAAGGATGCTGGGAAAATCAGTAGAAGGATGGTGAGGATGATGCAAACCACATCTCATGACGAGCCAAGACAGTGCAGAGAAGCAGCGAGCTCCCCACAAGGGATAAAGAGTAAACATGCCAAGAACCACACCTATAGCACGTATAACGTACAACGGTTTAGCGGTGTGGAGGAAGGGCATAAAGTAGGTGATGAGAAAGTCCAAAAAAGAGATTCATGGATGTAGTGAAGGAGGATAGCTTGAGGTGGAGACGGATAAGCCATTGTGACAACCCCTAATGTAAGCAGCTGAAAGGTAAATATGTCTACTCGCTATTTGTCAGCAAAAGCCATAAAATATTATGTGGAAGCACAACATACACTGCTCACAAAACCTAATTTTTGTGAGCTCTATAGTTTGTAGGCTGTTACTTGCACTGTTATTTGCCATATTTCTTCCAGACTGCAGACACTATCTCCCTCCAGAGATCTGGATCTGTATTCATAAAAATGCTTAGTACTAAGAGTAGCTAGTGATGGAATTCTAAAAAGACTCCTAAAGTTAGAAGTAGAACCTACTAAAGATAAAAGTTAATAATAAAGCATCTTACTCCGCTATAAGGACTCATAAGGTAAAAAACTGTTAGGAGTAGGGATGAGGACTTTTTGGACGCTTAGGAAAAACAGATGACAAGGCAAAAAAAAGTTTGTCAAACAGTCAATAACAGTAAGATAATCAAACGCTAAAGATCAGATCGTACAGAATAATGTTTGTGGTTGACCTTATTAGAGATGCGCTTACATCTGCCCAGCACAACAATGGTCGCTCAAACTGAAAGCTACCTATGAACCAATGCCATGGGTTAAATAGATAAGACATGGCAGCAATGATACCTGCAAAGAGAAGAGAATCATTTCCCCCAGTTTCTAGATCATCTAATAGACTAAGAAGGTTACAAAAAATATCAAAGGCTTTTTTTTTTTTGCTATTTTAAAGTCTTATACTAGGCTATAGAGTATTTTCCTAATGATCAGTTTGTTCGTTGGGTCAACCCCACCTCCTTATTGAGTTACTCTCAGATCACTTCTGAATCACTCCTATGTAGGAATTTTAAGTTAAGCTAGGTGCTCTTCAAGAAGATTGTTAGAATCTTTATGAATATGGCCCCTGGTATGTAAAACAGTTTTGTTTTTAACTGGTCTGGTTGCAGGGGTCCCAGGCATATGTAAGTTCTCAACTACCTCAGAACTCGTAATTGACCAGAAAAATATCTTGTTATTTGCAAGCTAACTTGCTTAATCTTGTATGAGTCGAGCTGTACAACTCATTATGATTCAGTGATTCAGGTTTACAATATCAGGTGCTCAATGAAGTGAATCTCTGCTATTTTCATAATGTGTTTCTTTATTTTTACATCTACAGTATCTTATTTTTTAGTGCAAATAACTCCATTGGTTCTAAAATGGTTGTATTGACTGCCAACTGAAAGGAAAACAGGATCTTAATGCACTAGAACACAGGTTACAGTTAGCATGAGCATCTATGCGAGTTCATCAATAAAGTAAGTGTTTCGAATTTTCACGTTTAATCCATTATTCAATAAATAAATTGACATTTTCAACACTTTATTATAAAATAAGTATTGTGTTAGTTATTTTTCATGATACATTTAACTTATGGTGGATTTGTCAGAATGCATCCCCGTTATAAGTTAGGGAGCATCTGTACAATTTAACTCCATTAATGCATATAATGCCTTATATAGTGTGGGTTTTATGGGGGTTTGGAACAGATTCAATTTACACAGTAATCTAGGGGAGATTCTGAATATTTTGGGAGAATCTGATACAGGAACATTAGCAGTCTGAATAAAATAGCAATACAGTAGGTTTTGTGAATTCTATCACTGGAATGAATGATTAGGAGGAGCTAAACACTACTGCATCCATAAAGAGTCTGTTAGAACATGAACATGTGGACACAAAGTAACTAGTCATAAAGAAAAACAATATTTTTATTTGTTAAATATTTTTCAATATGTTTACAACTACTATCTATTGATAATGTTACCTCTGCCAAGCATGTAAAAATCTTTCCTAATCAGAAGCCCTAGATGAATACTGAACCGACTGCTGAAGGATGTGACTCTGCTTTTAGATCTGATGATAATGAGGCCTACAGTTCAGCCAGGGCAAACCTGTGTGTCGAAGAGTATTTTAACAACTTAGAACCCCGGCGCATGTGAAAGACCAGACCAGACCAGACCAGACTACAGACCATCACAATGCCTTGCGAGCTTAACAAATTTTATGCTTGCTTTGCTTCTTAATATTGGTCAGCTTAAGAACCAACTAAGTACTTTAAGCGGCCCTCCTCTATTCAATAACCCTCTTACACTCTCCACAACGGATGTGCATTCAGTTCTGAGCATAATAAACGCACGGCATCCCAGGACACTTCCTCAAAACATGCGCTGGTCAACTAACTCATGTCTTTATAGACACTATAGCTTTCACTCCAATTATCATGACGTGCTTTAAGAAGCTGGTTCTTAGTCATCTGAAGACGATCCTTTCTCCATTACTGGATGCACACTAGTTTGCATATTGCTGTAACAGATCGACTAAGAATGCCATTCCCACTGCTCTTCATTCTTTCTTTACACACCTGGAAAACAAAAACAGCTACATCCGAAAGCTGTTCATTGATTTTAGCTCTGCCTTCAACACAGTCATCCCCACCAGGCTGGTGTCCAAGATGACCTGGGAATCAGCACCCCCATGCGTAACTGGGTCTTGGATTTCCTAACAAACAGACCCCAGTCGGCGACCCTGGGCAGTCACATGTCCTCCATCCTCACTCTGAACACTGGCATGCTGTAAGGGTGTGTATTGAGTTCTCTGCTCTTCTCCCTGTTTACCCATGTCTGTGTGCCACTGCATAACTGTGGCAGACAGGAAGGCCCTACAAGGGTGGTAAAGATTGCTTAGCACATTATTGGTGTGCAACTACCCACAATCTTCAACAATCGACAATCTTAACCATCAGTGCTGTGTGCAGAGCAGGTGGGGGTGTGGGGGTGAACAGAAGAATGTCAAAATGGACAAGAGTGCCACACA
>JAUZSU010198845.1:0-11724 GCA_034780255.1 Parotocinclus maculicauda | reverse complement strand
CTAGTTACCTCGGAGGTTCCCCTCCCACACGTCCTTTGGCAGTACAAGCCCCGGGATGTTACCAACTGCCCTAAACCTATCGCAGCGAGTGGCGTAGCGAACGGCAAAGCAATCGGCCTTGGCGCATCAAAGTGCGTGCGTGCGTACCGATGGTCCGGGTGCACGAATGGAATCAGACGACCTGGCAACGAACAACGCTAAAACCCGCACTTAAGTAGTGGGAAAAGCAGGTGTTCGTCATCAGGTCGTAAATCAAGCACAGGATATAAACCGCCTCACTGATTGCTCTGTAATGGCGGGTACTATGGAACGCACAGGGGCGTACGGTAGGAACCCTAACAATTTTCACAAGAAAAATGCATTGATAGGTACTATTATGAACAACACAGAAGATCAGTGAATGTGAACCATTTTAAATATAGCTAGGAGGGAATGTGCAGATAGTGGGGGACAAAAAAGGAGTACTGTTTACAATAAGACAGGACCAAAAACTTATAAACACTATTTTCAGCTTGTCTCTCTCATACACACACACACTCTCACGCATAAGAACCAGCCCAAAAACAAGCCCAGAAGAGGCAATAAATAAATTATAAATAAATAAATTGTTGACTTCAATCAGTTATTATTATTATTAATAATAAAAATAATAATAATAATACTATCAATTTGTTTTTCAGCTTTAAAGCATGAACAAAACCAACTTGCAGGAATACTAGAGAGAGAGGGGCAAAAGTTGCCTCCAAAACCTGCTACTAATTTGTAAGCAACTTTATTTAAAAAAAAAAAAAAGCACAAAGTTGCTTACAGTAAGAAGACCTGGCAACAGTGACATGGATGATGAATGTTTCACTGCTCATGGGTCCACAGCACTGACGGACACGCTTTTATTTTCTATTATAATTGTAAAAACCTGGGTTGTTTAAGTGAACAGACATTAGAAGGTCGATAAAAGGCTAGGGTAGTCTAATGCAAAAGATTGAGCACCCTGGTTCAAATGACTAGTTCTGCTAATTTGCAGAACTAACAAAAACATATATACCTTTTAGGGTGCAAACTTCACTGTAAAAAATGTCCAATTTGTGAAACAATCTGTGAAAAAGTATGGTCTTGGCTAGTAATTGGCTTGTTTACTGTTCATTAAAATATACAGAAAAATGTCACGCTTGTTATATGTAGAGAACATTTTAACTTTTATTCATTTTAAAATTAAATTGCAGTGTCTTCACTCCAAACTTTTGTACAAGACAACATCTTGGTTGCATTCAGATTACATCTAAAATGTATCTTAAATGACACCATTGGCTTTGGATTATTTCCTAGGTCATTTTGAGAGCACAAGTTCACACCTAAAGCCACTTGCTTTTATGAATGTTGCTTTTTGCTTGTTTCCTACAGCTTTATGTGATTAGTTCTTGTTCTTATGTCTTTGTCTTGTGACGTCACTAAAGAACCGCAATCTCTAAAGTTTCACGACTCCCCTCTTTCCCATCCCACTGACTTGACAGAATACTATCACGACTAACCTCCCATATTAATATTATTGTTGCTAGTACATTCACTGATTCATATTGTCCTAAAAAGCTTATTAATTGTATATGGTTTTGTTTTCTTTAACTTGCATATTTTATTAAGATAGGTACACCCATGTCCTGGAGCATAACAGCTAGATTTTGGGCAGATCCTGAATACAGCAACACAGAGAAACATTTTCTTCTTTCATAAAGCCAAAAAGACATCAAGAAGAGTCCATAAAGACAGAGCATCCTTTTCTTTAATTAGTGATCAATTTAAGCCAAACACTTAAAAAAAATGTTTAATACATTCAAAGAGAAAATCATCTCATGACCCATCCATTTTTGGGAAGCCACCAAGGGGTAATGCCCCCCCACTGCATTATGTGACACGTTTCTTTACACTGTCATAATATCTACTTATCATTAGTTGCACTTCAAAGCTCAGTTCAAAGCCTAACCTTGACTGTGAGTTGAGACAGCAGACCATAAAGTACAGCTCACATGTTCTCTGGAATAGGTTTATAAATGACTTTGTTAATGAGACTTGACAGCTCCTGGATCTGGAACCTAATGAACTAATAATTGCCTAATGACTTAAACCTTACAAAGCTTGGAAATTTTAGTTGCTTAAATGTCAGTATCTATAGACTGCACAAGCACTTGCCATTTATCCTTTAAGGATATGTACTTGCTAATTTGGAAACTCTCACCACAGCAGGCTGCAGCTCTATTGTTCTATTTTTACATTTTGGTTTCTACTGAGCTCTTCAGAAGTCAGCCCTGGTGGAATTCAGACAAACAGAAATATGTTCAGTGTGTTTATAAATCTCAGTTCGTTTGGAGCAAACCCCACCATAGTGGCTTAGAAAGGAATCTGGATTTGCTTGACTGAATATAAAAGGGTAAAATCGAACCTGGGTGTGCTTCAGTATAGTGTTTCATTTTACGCTGCGTACAAATTCATGCCTTTTTCTTCACTTTCACACTCCTCACATGTGCATACTTCTTGATTTCTTTTGTTTCACACTTGGTTTCACAGTGTTTTTTTAAAGAGAGAGAGATTCCCTATCTTTGCCAGCTGAAAATGCAATGTTTTTAAAATAGTGACACCAAAAGTCATATTCTGTATGCATGTATTCTGTTTTACACTACTGAGTCAGGCGAATACTGAAGGCAAACACAAATTTAGCAATCTAGAAATGGCATACATTTGGTAATGACATTTTTACTGATAAACTTCTTGTTTATTAACTCTACAAAGTGACTCTAAAAAGTGCCAGCTATCACAAGGCTTGCCCCAGGTTCTCAAAAACATTTTAAATGGTTATGTCCTACTATAACTGTCATTTCCTCTTTGCAGGTCATATTTAGCTGGTCCAGTCAAAGTCAATACATATTAGGTGCAAAACGCACATGCATGGGCATATTTATGAGAATCTCAGAGTAATCCTGTTAAGCATATTTCAGCAAGTATTCAGGAGCTGTCAGGACTGATACAAATATAAGCTCTCCCAATCACTAAAAATCATATTGAAACTAAATGAATAGATATCAAAATTCATAGGAAAGGTGGATACAACATTTGGTAGCATTTAGGTTTAGTCAAACTCATATAAAGTGATTCTTGAAGGCTTGTGAACCCTTAATGATGTTTTATTTTTCCACATAAATATACCTAAACGATCTCACAGACTGGATAAAATTACTATGCTGGAATGCAGTTTTTTTTTTTCTCAAGACATGCTTCTTAGTTCATCCCTCCAAACGTTTTTTTCCCCAGTATCCTTCTGGATTGTTCATGTGCCACATAATGGGCAGCAGTTCTTTTTGGTGAGCAAATTCTTTTTTTCCTGCAATCCTGCCATATACACCACTGTGTTATCAAGATCAAATTTCGATAGATCTCTGTCCTTACAATACAACAAGGGTGCCTTTCATCATCATCATCATTCATCTATTAGCTGTACAATGATTTTTGGATGGTCCAGGTCCTTTTTTTAAATCTTGCTTTGCTTCTAAAACAGAACCACATAATGCACCAATCTTCATTCTTAATTATTTGTTTACTATGGCATTTAAACTCAAGAACCAATGCCCTCATTCTTTAATTCTGTAAGTTTCTCTCTTTCATGATGTTTAATGATATAAGATATTTGGGATCTCTAGCAGATCACTGGTTTCCATGAACTGCTATGAGCTTACTTTATATAAGCTTAAGGCTCCCATTATTCAATCTGTAAGTTTAAACTCAAGTTTAGAAAGCAGTAAGTAGGTTACAGCACTACTACATACTGTTTTTCTGTTGCTTTTGACTGAACAGCCCTTTCTAAAAAAACAACCCAAAAAAACATCTTAAACCAGCTTAAGATAAGTTGCTGGTTTTAGCTGGGTTTCCTGGACTGCCATCATGGTCTAGTTGGTAGGCCAGCAGGCATGTGTCCTAAAACCATCTGAAACCAGCCAACCAGTCCAGTTTAATCTGGTAACCAGTTAAAACCAGGCTGCAATGCTAGATTGGTCTTTTCATCAGGGGTTGGTAAATGCTACTCACCCTAAAGAGCCAAATCATTTAGAAAATCTCCACTTTAACTGCTTTACACACTCTTCATGGTGGTTGAACTTTTTGTGGGAGTGAACCTCCTAAAA
Source organism: Parotocinclus maculicauda (assembly GCA_034780255.1). Taxonomy (NCBI): domain Eukaryota; kingdom Metazoa; phylum Chordata; class Actinopteri; order Siluriformes; family Loricariidae; genus Parotocinclus; species Parotocinclus maculicauda. The sequence continues at coordinate 7,561 of JAUZSU010198845.1, read as the reverse complement.
ATTAATCCCAGTGGTGCCTTCTAAAAAGGAAGATATGTAAGCAGAAAGGTTCACCAAAACAAGCTCTCTTTGCAGCATTCATATAATGAATGAAATAGCAATGCTATGCTGATACAAATGGACCATTTCTATCATTTACTATGCTCATTAATTATGGAAATGAATCCAAATCCAGAATAAACCAGCCCACAAGCAGCAAAGAATGCTAATTGTTTAAATACTCTTGTCATGTGCTATGCACGAAGTGACATTCATTTATATAAATCGCCAAAATGCAAATATTAGTGATGAGTCATCATACATTTTGGCGGGTATTTTATACTGAGCAGTGATATTTCATTGTGAGCAGTATACACCATAAATTCATACCATTATTGCTTATGTAACATGAACAGAGTGTTTACCTTGACCTTTTTCTAAAATGGCTGCTCCATAGCTAGAACAGCATTAACTATTCACTTAATGTGCAGGTGCATATTGTTAATTCAGGAACTGAACAATATGCTTTATAAAACACCAGGGTTAGACAAACGTGGTTTAAGATCAAATATAAAAATGTATTAAACAAATAAATTATCTCAAAATCAACTTTTTTTAGTCCCCTTACTAGCACTCTCTGTTACTGTATTGCAAATTTTCTAGAACACATCTACAGCATTTTAAATCTAACCAGTTTTAAATCTTCATTAATGTTGCCTCCTCCCACCTACTTTGTGAGTTCATGGTGTGTGTGAGTTAGGTTAAAAGATCCAAGATGGTAAATGATAACTTTATACACACACTCACTCATCACTTTATTAGGTACACCTTTGTTCTTTTTTTCATTCTATAGTTACAGACTGCAGTCTATCTTTTTCTTTGTTCGCCCCCTTTACTGTGTTCCAATGACCAGGATCACTACAGAACCAGCACAGATCAGGTACTGTTTGGATGGTGGATCATTCTCAGCACTGCTGTCACACTGTTGTGGTGGTGTGTGTGAGTGTGTGCTGTCCTAGTATGATTGTCTCACGCACAGAAGTGCTGCTGGAGTATTTAAACACTGTATTCTCTCAATAATGAGTCCTATCCTGATAGAGATTAACTATTCTACAAGCACCACTATTCTGCCTCTGGGGAACAAACAAGAAAAACACAACCATATAATTTGAATTAAATTTGAATTTATTCAGTGCCTGTAACTGAAACACAGTGAAGAATTTGCTTCATTTCAAATCATTTTCAAAACTTGTTTTACATGCATAAAGCATTTTAAATAAAACAAAGCCCCCAATACATATACTACTTGTTATATTTATAATAAGTTATTGTCTGTCCAACTACTGTATGCAGTGGTTTCATAAATGTAAAACTTTAATTATCATACATTCATGGAAATGAGTCAAATCAGTCAACACCTTTAGTGTTTTCAGCCTGTATATGCATGTAATCCAGTAAATGCACTGACACTGGATTTGACAAATGCATCTGCTAAACAGTTTGTTAAAATGGTGACATATAAATTAGATCAATACATTATTTATTAAAATTAATCAATGGCGATTTGAAAGCTTAGAGAATAATTCACAAAACACATGGGCTCTATTATACCATTAATCTGCAGAGGAATGACAAATGGGGCTAATAACACCGTGGTTCTCTGACCTGGATGATCCTTGGATTAAATAATGGGACAACATTTAGTAAGCTAAATATTCATGTCTGTTATGGGCTTTTCATGGGCATTATAATCGACAGAAAACCTTGTTATAGATTAGTGAACAACAAGAGGGTTTTGTTGTTTGTGTTAGGGTTTTTTGTTTTGTTTTTGCTGCTGTCATTGACAATGATTCTTAATACAGGAAATAGCAAAGTTTAAAGTGTTAAAAAGGCGATATTGCATGGTCTGTTCTCATAAGTGTTTCTTTAAGTGACTCATTCCTTCTTGGTTGTGTGCAGCCAGTGAGTATGCTCTTTAGATGCCGCATCTGAAGCATTTATGTATCATTTGCATGCAATTTTCTTGTGAGAATCCATTTTATGTTTACATAACAGTAGCATAAAAAGACTATGGCTATAGTAATAAATCGGTCAACAGCCATTTCACTTAGCAACGTGTTTCACAGAATGTAAGGTGATACAATTAAACTGTATGGAACCTTATCACCTACAGTGGTAGTATTGAATATTAAACAAAACTTACAAACACAGTATATGAACTGCACTGCATTAGACAACAACATGTCAACCATGTCCTCCCAAACATTCAACGATAAGACATACTACTCAAAACTGGACAAAGTATATTTACTTACTTGAGCCTATTCTGGTTGTCACAGTTAATCCAGAATTAATGTGATGAAACTGTATAAACTCAAGGGTAACTACATACTACAAGCATATTCATTAATTCAGAACCAACTGGTTAAATGTAATTGCATAAATGGCTAAGACGAGGAAAAACTTTGACAAATGCTCTAATATTATCTGCTTGCACAAAAGAATGCCACTCTATTAAGCAGATCATCAAAAATCTTAGAAGATACATTGCTAAAATGTTTTTTTGGAAATGATGTTACACACAAGTATCATTCAAATAAAAATCATTTATTAATGTTGCGTTTTTGCTTATTTTAATTTTATTTTTGTACATAAACACATAGAGTGCTGGATCCACATAAATGCATCCCAAGTATAATGTATGCGCTCTAAATATCAGTGGTAGCAGATCTTGCTCTGGCAGTATCCAGCCCAAATTAAGCACTGGGCAGAAACAATTAATCAATCTTAAGAAGAATAAGAAAGCAAGTTTAAAATTTGCAAAAAGCCTGATCACTGAAAGACAGGAGCTACTGGATAATTTTCAGGCAATTCCAAGTAAAACTTGCTTGTATTTGATGGTAGAGTGTATTTGTATAAAATAAGACTGCCTCAAAACGAGCCACTTGCTTTCTCACTCAGACGAGACGAACACTGAAACGATGATCCCTAAAAAATATGCTGACTAGGTTGCACTGAACCTTCACTGAAAAACCCTGGTATCAAATGATTTCGGAATAAAACTACAGAGTCAGCAAATGCTTTTGTTCAGTTTTTGGTTTCCCATATGAGCTCTCTTTTAAACTCTTCACAGGACGGAGATCATGCGTTACAAATCTTAAAAGCAATGCTTAGGGTAGTACATCCTTCTACTCAGGAGTGTTTTGGAGCGCCTTCCTTTGGGGCATGGTCACATCACACCATGACAGCAGCCTGGCAAAAGAACAAGAGCCAAATCAAGAGAGGAGAAGGAGAAGAGTCATAGATATGTCTGTCTATCTCCTCTTCTTTCTTAATCCAGTAGCTCTCCTCTTCCACTTCTTTAATATTTGACTTAAAAATATAGTATTATTTACTATAAGACACCCTTATCCAGAGCAACACACAGCTAATATGATCCTATGATCCAAGCAGTTGTACAGTACTGCAAAAAAAGTCTTAGACCTTCATTAGATTTGTTTTTTAGCAATGGTATAATCACTATAAATAACAATGTGATTGGACCTAAACATTTTCAAAATTTGGATTCATCACCTTGGTAGGTAGCACCGCTGCCGCACAGCAAGAAGATCCCGCGTTCAATCCCAGAGTGAAGCAGCCTTGGTTCTCCCAGTGTCTGCGTGGGTTTACTCTGGGTACTCCAGTTTCTTCCCACATTCCAAAGACATGCGTGTTAGGTTAATTGGTGTCTGTAAAGTAGCCTTTAGTGTGTGAATGTGTGTATGTGCCATACAAGGATTGGCATCCCATCTAGGGTTGTTCCTGCCTTTGCGCCCAGACTTGCCTGGTGGGCACTGACTGGCCCGCGACCCCGTGTGGATTAAGCGGAAGTTAATAAATAAATGAATGTATGGATTCATCACTCCATAATACGCTTTTCCACTGATCTTCATTTGAATCTTGGTGAGCTTAAGACCATCTTTTGTTGCAAAAAAGGTTTCTTGGATGCTATTGTGGAATAATTAATGGTAATAGGGTAGTAAATTTGTAAATAAGTACAGTAAGTTACTATGAGCATAAAGAGTGAACTGATTCTTTCTGTAAAGGATTAGGAGAAGGTAATTTGCCACATTTTGGGAATTCTTGGAGACATAACCCAAGTTTGACACAGGAACCTTGTAGAAAGAAAACATGACAGTGTTAATCTTTACCCATAGACTAAATTGTTTTGAGCAAAGCAGAGCTTGGAGACATCTATCACCCACCAGTTGTGGATGTTTTCTAGACCAAACTAAAACACGGAGAATCAGGAATGAAAGTCCAATGCCGAAAGTAATACATGCATGACATCTGCTGGTTAAATATAATTTGTGTTCTAGATTGTAGGAATTAAGTTAATTGGTTAAGCGATCCTCTGAGGGATGCTCTTAGAATTATCAAAGGCATTTAAAACAGGGCCCCAGAGCTCAGAAGGATGGGATTTACCTTCTTCTTACCTTGGGACAAAGATTTCATCATATATTGGTTTGATTCATGAATTTAACCAAACAAATGTTCATTTCTCCTTAGATCTCGGATTCGGTCTCGATTATTGGACGAAATAGACTTTGTCAGCCTTTTCTAAAAAGACCTGATCAAGCTTCTTCGGGCTTGGAACTTAGCACCCCAATACAGCTGTCACTAAATATTTTCCACTGTAGCCTCAGTTTTTAATACTAAATTCAAATTCCCTGTATTTTCTGATAACATCTTTCTAATAGTATTCTAATAATGTCACTGAGAAATAATTATACTGTATATGACCAGTCTACCATTCTTTAAACAATGGTATGTTAAAACAATGGTATGTCTAATTTAATGGTAGCCTAAGATCTTTGCACAGTACTGTAGACTCGCTCAAAGACCCAGAAGTTTCAGCTTGAACCCTGTCAGTCCAGTACGTTAACCAGTAATCAACTTCTGTCCCATTTGTATTTGTAGCAAATCCATCTGGATCAGCCAAATTAAATCAGCCCAATTTTCTTTTATTGCGTTTTTAATGTGTCTTGTTTATTGTGTTTTTGCAATTCATTGATTTTACTCAGCAAAAATGACAAAAACAGAGTAGGTTGAATTGAACAAATCTGCCCATAATGAATCTGGTTTAAACATAATAATGTGTAAACAGACAGCCATATTTTATATCGGAATATTTATCCATGGAAATTCTTACATCTTAGACACAGCACACATGAAGTCTGTATGACACTTGCCTGGTAGAGATGGGCAGGATTGATAAGCCCCTTTCTCAGCGTTGAATTGAAAGACCAATTTTCAAAGGTTAAAATTATCTGGCCTGATATGGGTTTTCTCTGCAGCGACTGCTTACACCTGCCAGAACAAGTTTGGATGGATGGGTAGCTGCTAAGCTGATGACTGGTATTTTATCTTGTGATCCATCCAACTGTGCAAAACACATGCAAGGTGTTCTTTGTAAATATATTTGACACACTGGGCATTTACTGAAGTCATTATGACTAGGAAACATAGATTACGATTGGTATTAGCAATGCTGGCGACGTTAACCTCGTAAAGCTCAAGCAAATAAAGTTTAAGGAATATGTGTAATAAGTACAAGGGACATATTTACCTCTTTATAAGATTCTAAGGACCAATCTAGTAGGACCAATCTAGTATTAGATCCTAGGTTGCTTCTGTAGAGTTTGCTTTTTAAATCTGTTTTGTAATTTTCAATAAAGTCACATGTAACTGACATGTAGGTTTTGATGGTTCAGGATGTCCAAGACTTAGTTGTTCAACCAACAGCTGTGGTTTTTACCCTTTCTAGGAGTGTAGCATGTTCTTTGTCATATAGGCCTGGGATAATTTTTTGGGAAATTGCTTTCCTGCTTGGAAGTGTATACACTGTATTGAGAACATGAGTATAGCTTATGAATCTTTTGTCTTCTACGATTGTAAATGTAAATTTTGTGCATTATTTTTGCCAGTTGCTCATCAATTGTGTTGTGTTTTTTGCAAAAACTGGCTCATATGGCTCTGGATTTTTAGTCTAAGTGGTTGTGTTGGTGTACTGGATGATGCTGAAGCTGCAACAGTTGCAGTAGGCTCAATATGATATTTTAATTTTGCACAACTTTCTATGACATTAAAATCTGCCCGTGTGTAGTCTGTCTATGTAAAACGCAAACCTCTTTCGCTCTCCCTTGTGTCCTGAATGAACTTTGCGGGAGAGTCTCCCTCCTGTAGTATGAATTTACTGTGCTGTCACTGTGTGTCTGTAACCCCTCTCCCCTCCTGGTCAGCGTAGACACACAGACACTGTCACACATCTTGAGTAATCATGTGTAACTTTAACAGAAAAAAAAAATCATTGCCCAATCAAAGCCTCCTCCCCGTCATTCACTTTAAAGAGGCGGTAAAGCCGGATTGTTCACAACTAACCCTTCCCTAATGTATACTTTTGATTAAACAACAAATCTAAAATGCAGTTTACTTTAGAAATATTGACCGAAGACACTTGACAAAGACACAGCATAACACATAAACCTTTTAAAGAAAATGCCAGTTATGGTATTTTCCACACTTTCGATATTCTGCTGTAGTTATTCTGCTAAAATAAAATTCAGTATGAACATAAATTAGGATTGATCTGTTTGTATGAATAAAAAAATATTTTATGATGTTTTAAATAATTTATAAATAATTTTATTGGAAAGAAAGACTGACCCTTGTGATAAAATGGCTCTTTAAAAAAGTTTGGATTCTAGGCTATCAGAAAGTCTCTTAGACAATATTAGGATGGCATCAATACAAAGCAGGTAAGGTAATTGTATTTTTTATTATGCTTGAATGATGTTTATATTGTCCATAAAGGAAAAACAGAATAGCTTGTGCTATCCAGTGTTCACTATCCAATTCTGCTGTTTTAAGGCAGATGGAAGATTTATTTGGCAGATGGCAGATTAATTTGTGAAGTCACTTGCATCCAGTGATGTTAAGCTGAAATCTAGATATCAGTATGTCTCTTTGCTATAAGTAAAGAGGTGATTCTGTCAGGAGTGCGGTGGATATTCAGTATTTTATTAATTCAAGCTGTGGCCAGTGACATTGAGAAATTAGATGGTTTCAATATTAATTTTTCTCAGATCTCTGATTATCGGGTTCTTTGTGACAGTTGCATTTCGGTCCGTGTAAGAAGCCAAATACTAGCTGTTAGTCAGCTGGTAACCCTTGGAGTTGACAGATTGTAAAGTACTGTGGATTTTGCAAATCAGACTGTGCCTATAGCAAACAGGCGTGGCTCAGTGGTTTGTGAAAGAGAATGCTTAATGTTGTCTTCATATTTTCAGGGCAGACGTAGGAAGTAGCGGAGGCAAACGCAAACTTGCAGAGAAAACAGGCTTTAATCCAAATCGGCACGCAAAAATCCAAAACCAGACAGTCCAAAGTCGAAAACCAGAAAAACACAGCAAACAAAGTCCGACAAGGGTGAGGCGAAGGCGAAACAACGGAATAGGGTCAGCAACGGTAAGTAATCAGATATATATCTACGATATGAAGTACGCTTAGAACTCTGGGTGACCAAGAGACTTAGCGGTGAGTG
>JAUZSU010198834.1:0-11725 GCA_034780255.1 Parotocinclus maculicauda | reverse complement strand
TAGCGAACGTACAAACAAGAACTACTGTTACTTACAAACTTTGTTCATTGAAAAATAAATTTGCAAACAAGTTTTTCAAAACGATCTACAAAACAATGTATAGGTACTCAGCATGTGAAGCATAATACTGTAAAAAACAAGACATCACACAGACATTACTTAACCTAACACACACGTTTTTGGACTTTGGGAGGAAACCGGAGGACCCGGAGTAAACCCATGTAGACACACGGGGAGGACATGCAGACTCCACACAGAAAGGACCCTGGTTGCTCCACCCTGGGATTTAACCCGGGACCTTCTTGCTGTGAGGCAGCAGGGCTACCCACTGAGCAAGGGCGAGCTGCCGCGTAGCCGGCAGCACAGGGCACAAGTCAGGAACACTCCATTATATCCATTATAGGACACATTTACTGACACACCCATACACACACGCAACCAAATACGTGTCTTTGGACGGCGGAAAGAAATCTGGGTTCTTGGAGTGAAACCACAAGGTTTTGTTTGTCCTGAATGAGGCTGAGGCAGCTTGATTGGAAAGAGACGCTCTTTATTTGAGACCCTTTTTTTCTTATACACATACACCATGTTGTTTTGGAGTACCCCTCTCTGTCTCTCGCCCTCTCTCTTGCCCTCTCTCTCCTTTTCTCATTGTGCCCAGCTTTTCCTCTCATCTACAATCTGTCGTCTTGAACAGCTGCCCGTGCTCGGTTCCGTCGCCACCCCTGGGGTCTCTATTGATATTCTGTGTCGTTCCTGATTGAATCCCCACTCTGTGATTCAATTACTGATTCCCGTCTGCTGCCGTCGCTCTGCTCTGCTCTCTGGCTCCTCTCGCTTTCTCTCCGTCAGAGGAGACGTTTAATTAGTTAGACAGTTCCCATCTTTCTCTCGTGCCTCGCCCAGACCCTGCCAAAACCAGCTGGGAAAGCAATGAACCAGGAACAGTGGCATCCCTCATCAGCTCTCAAGCTGTCAACCCGAAAGCGCTGCGTCGCTGATCTCCAATCAGTGAATTTTTCTTTTTCTCCGAGAAAGAACTGCTTTGTATTCTGGCCATTAATCTTGTAGAGATTTAATGCCCAGAGCGTTGTGGGTAATTATTCAGAATCCTTGTTGGCCTCTCTTGAACTTGAAAAGTCACTGAAATTACATTCACAGTTCTTGATAAGTGTTATTTTTTTGGACCAGTGTTTTTATGACTCTTGCACATCACGTTGCTTATGTGAGTACAGTGAAAACAAAAACAAAATCACAACTCAGTGGTGATTGTTCACTATGTGTGTAAACAAGCAAACCAACCACACTTTGGTAACAACCAGGGGGTCCTATGTTGCTGTTCTTTATAAATTAGTTTTAATGATATGCTTGATATGCTGTATATGTATATGTAACTTAGCATATGCTGGCGGCACTTAGAACTGTACAGACCGTACTGTAAACTGATTTGATCTCAAATTAATCAATTGTGTTTCTAATTAGGAATTAATTTTACTTACAGAGTGATTAGGCTTGAAATACACATTCAGCTTTAAGAGTTACTGGATTCCACGGTCCTAAATGAGCATTTTTATCATATGATGCAACTCTGCCGTCTGCTCTTGTGTCTCCACGTGCCTTTTAATGTTGCACTTTCTGCCGGTTTGTTGCTGTGTGGTTGGGTTTGTTAATGGCATCATAAATTTACCTTTAACTTTTATCTTGTCCCTTCTGCCAGCATCCATAGCAGCACTGCAGTTTTACTTGTACAGGTAGTCCCCAGTTTACGATGGGATACTTTTCGAAAAATCCACCGTAAGCTGAATGTATAGTAAAAAAAATGTTTTATTAGATCCTGTGCAGTAAGTCCCCTAGATACAAAACAGTTGGGTTCTGAGAGTGGGTTCGCTTGTCCAAATGTTCATCTGCTCACAAAAATTAGAGGGTTTTTTTAGCAGTATATTTAGCCGAAGCATCCAGCTCGTGTGCCTCTAATAGCTGATCTTCCTTGCTTTCGTTTTAGTGCCTATTGTTGTGTCTTGCTGCTTCTTGTCATCACTTTTCTTCATCACTTTTTAAGATTAAAGCTTATTTGATATTCTGGGTTTAAAACAATGCAATAATTCCTAAAGGAGGTAGTACTGTATTTAATACGTAATCGTTAGATTTAGCAGGATTCAGTAATGCAGGACTGTGATGGCCTAGTGGTTAAGGTACTGGACTAAGGACCAGAAAGTCCAAGGATCAAATCGCACCTCGGTCAAAATGCTACTTGACTGTTCATCTTGTACATCTACACTTCTGGTCATTTTAGGCCCTCCACTTTACTTACACCTTACTTACTTTACTGCCTTATAATGCCATGTAGATAGATACATACTATATTTATTTATTCACTCAGGGTAATAAGTAAGATATTTTTACATTTATCTATAGCTTACTGGACTATTCATGGTTCTATAGTTCAAAAATAATGTTAATTTCAGAGTGATTAGGCTTGAAATACACATTCAGCTTTTAGATTTAGATACCTACCGACCGACCCAGTTACCAACTCACCCACCCAGTTACCCACTCACCCACTCACCTACTCACTCACTCACTCACTCACTCATTCACTCTTGGCTTCCTGATCTTGTATGAATTGTAAGCCACTCTGAATGACAGTGTCTGCTAAATGACAAAAATGTAATATTTTTATATTTAACACAAGCAATAGTCATTGCAAAACTTACACACTGCCTTTTATTTAAATAAACTGCAGTATCACCATTTTAGAGCTGTTCCTCTTTTTATACACTCCACTAGGGTAGTATGGTGGCTTGGTGAGTAGTACCACCTCACAGCAAAAAGGTCATGGGTTCAATCCCAGGATCCCTGGGTCCTTTCTGTGTGGAGTCTGTATGTCCTCCCTGTGTCTGCATGGGTTTACTCCATTTCCTGCGACAGTCCAAAGACATGTGTGTTAGGCTAATTGATGACTCTAAATTAAGATTGAGTCGAGTGTATATACATGTGACTAGTCTTGAGATAACCTTTTTGTATAAATATAACCATGTGTATGTCTGGAATGGTCCCTGACACTGATAGTGACGTTAAATAATCCAAACAAACAAACACTCCATTACACTATCCTGTTGTGTTCACTAAGGGTCTGGTCATTTGGTTTGAAAAAATGTAAGAAAATGAATAGAAAAAAGAATAGATGAAATAGATTAATAATAGCTACAGGAACAAGCCTGTTTTGTAATATAAAAATGTAGTAAGAAGTACAGTTAGTGTAAGTATTAAGTACTTGTATTAATTATATTTAGTAAAAGTATTCATCTGCAGGAAATAAGCAGAGTACAGTTACCACATCATTACTTACCACCTCTGGTTTGTGTACACTGAAGCGGGTCTGATATCTGGACAGAATTTTCTATGGTCGTCTCTTAATGAGAGTAAAAATTTTGCTCCGAAAGTTTGCGATTGCAGAGCCAGTTTCAGCACCGAGCTTCAAGAGTCTTGGGAAGATGGTCAGTTTATCTGCGGGGCTCACCACAGATAAGGGGGAGTGTAATTTTTCAGGTTCACTGAAGTGAAATCAGTTTTGCCGAAAGAGAGATTACATTGAACACTAATCCGAGCAGATATGGCCTCGGTTTTGTTTCGTATTTGACATTTTTAATGACTCCCTGTAGCCTAAAGTTTCCAATTTTCTGCCTCAGTGACCAAGTAAAACCTCCTCCAGCTTTAAACTCAACTTACTAAAATCAAACATCGTCTGTTGGTAAAATCGAATCCATTTTTAATGCGTTTCTGGTCGCCTGTACTGCAGCGCGGTCGTTACTACTTTAACGGCGCTGCTTGTTAACTTTCTTAACTTGTCTTCAAGTACTTTTTTTAAGCGTAGCTGTTTTAAAAGAACAAGCTCCACTTGTGTTGCAATCATTTGACCTACATTTGCCTTGGTTTCTTTTCTATTCACTTTGAGAATTGAACTGAGAACATCTGACAAAATTACTGTTCCCCATTCCTACCCCAGCTTTGTCTCGTGACACTGGATTTGATTAAAACCTGTCTGGACAGCGATGTATAAAACATGGTCCTTGAATTGCGCAATTAATTCATCAAAGACGCTCAAGAGGGCGTAGAGCAGAATGAAAGTTTGGTCTTTGTTTTCAGGCCTCAGATTGTGGGTGGACAGAAAAGGTGGACATGGGACCACATTGTATATTCATTATGTCACCCAGAATATTTCTTTCCATTGTACTGTAAAAGGCTACTGCAGCAGGGTGGCTGAAATGAAAAAGAAATCAATTTTTGTACCAACGTTTCCTTCTTACTCCATATGTTAAAAGAATTAATCGCACTTATTTTCTAACCTTGGGAAGGAATTTAAACCTACTGATTATTAGCGCCTTAGCCAATGAGTTAATGTAGTCTAAAAGAAGCATAATTGTTCTCAAAGGAAGGTAAACACCAGCATGTATGTATTACCAGCATTACAATGGCACAGGAATTGTTGCTGGTGCCAAACAGGTTGGTCTTAGTACTTCAAAAGCTTCTGGTCTGCTGGGATTTTCACACAGAATTATCTTTAGGGTTTACCGAAAATTATCTGAAAAAGAGAAAATACATTTACAGCATTTAGCAGACGCCCTTATCCAGAGCGACTTACAGTTAATACAGTCTTACAATCCAAGAAATTGTGGGTTAAGGGTCTTGCTCAAGGACCCAACTGTGGCAAAGGTGGGATTTGAACCCTGAACCTTCTGGTCCTTAACCACTAGGCTACCACAGTCCCAGTATATAAATATCCAGTGAGGGACTGTTCCCTGGGAAAAAATCCCTTGATGATGCCAGTTGACAATACCCACTGTAAAAGGGGTAAGCAATGTGTATCTAATGAAGTGGCCATTGAGTGTATGTGTCTTTCCAAATAATCGTACCTGCAGAGAACAGAGTGGGTTGTAAAATAAACCCTTGTGAAACATCAAAAGTAGCAGTCATTGTTTGTCTATAATCATGTTTCCTCTGCAAAATAAATGAAGCCTGTTATGTCTGGATTATCTGCCCCTTCAGAGGAGAGATTCTGTTTTCTGAGAGCTTTGCTCCTGATTGTCCATGGATACCACAAACCCTGAGGGAAAATGTAGCTATAATTACTTACTACATTATGCACTAACTCCATATTAACAGCTCTGCTCGCTCATTCTGTCATGTCTGTCATAAACTAACAGGTTGCTTTTCGTTATATTGTGCAGTTACATTTCCATTGACACTAATCAACAGCTTTTATTCAAATGTGTCCAAATTACTGTTCTGATAATCGTTTGCGCTGGATAGAGGAATAAAAGAGAAAGTCTTTGACGTACACATAGCCAAAAGTCTGTACATGGTCAAAAATGACATCTAAAGCATGGGTGTTAAGTCTTTGTTCTTCTAAGAGGGCTTTCCAATAGATTTTGGAATAGGCCTTGGCATATGTCAGTGCATTTTTAGTGATGGAGTGATTTAGTGATGGAGTGAAGGGCACATTTTTGGACAAGTGAGAAGTTCTCAATCAAACCCGGCAACTCAATTCTCTGTAGACTTGGTTTAAGGTAAAAAAAAATTGTTGGATGTGGAAACCTGTACAACCCGTTCTACTGCCACTGTTTCTATGGAGAATCCACAAATATATATATTACAATGGGTGTTGCTGAAATATTAGAGCCCACTTATTAAAAGCAGTGTCCACAATTTAATGATTTCTACATTGTGTATTCTTATTAGATGTACATGTATTCATGTCAGTTTGAGTTCTTTGACCGTCACCAAGTAAAAAGGAACAAACTAAAACAGCCTAGAGAGCCATTAATTTATCTCTGCATTGGTGATTAAATGAAGCAGAATGCCATGGACGTGGCAGAACCACATTAACTCATTAACATTGACTTTTTCTGCAGTGACGGATGTTGGTTGATGAGGGAGTCAGAATGCGCTTCGGGGTTCACTCTGGAGGGAATGCTTTATGTGTTATGGATGCATTATTTATTATCCGTGTCTGAAAAAAGAAGAGAAAGCATGTAGGAGTGTGTCTGTGGCTTTGAAAGTCATGTATTGTGAAGTCATACAAGCTAGTGTGTGCCTGGATCTCTCTGAAGGGTAAAAGAAAGTGTCCGCTCTCCACTTTTCATCATCCGTATCAAATCAGACAAAGCCATGTCCTCCAGACTGAGTAGCTGTATAAGAAAGCAGGTACATTTTAGACCGGAGTGATTTATTATTATTTTTTAGGAGTTTAGTCTGACCGTATACTAGACAACTTTAAAAGATTCTGTAGAGTTTTTTTTGTTGAGAAAGCACAGACTATGGTTTTGCAATGGTCAGGACCCCCAACCGGACAATGTATATCGCTATATAAAATTAGTGATGATATAATTTTCCTCCCAATATACCCTAATTAGGGGATATTTGAATAATGAAACAATATTATTATAGTGATACTAAATGAAAAATGAAATATTCCCCCAATTTTTGTGAGCAGTATATTATAGAGATGTATTTAATTTATGCAACTTGCCATCTAGTTGCCAGTTCTCAGTCCCAGTTGTTTCGTTTTTTCTTTCCCCCTCTTTGTTGCTCTTTCTGTTTTTCTGCCCCTTTTTAAGGTTATGTAAACATTTTCTCTGTCTGAGCCTTTTTTTTTCTTTTGTACCAGTTGCACACTGGCTTTGACCCATCCAGATCCTGATGGCTACACCTACAGTTCAACCACAGTATTATTGGAGTTTGTTTGGACTTTGTTACCTGAACGGGCCAAGACTGTTCATCTGCTGGTTGTGTCTTGGACCTGTGTCCACTCTCCATATGGATAATGCCTGACTCCGAGACCTGCATTCCTGTAGTTTTTTCATTTGCTGCTTCTGCCTCAGTCTGGAATCTCTGTTTCCCTTTTGCGTGGAAATAAGTGAACCTTTGCTATCAGTATCTGGTGTGACTCCCTCGCAGCAGTAAATGCAACTAAATGTTCCGGGTAAATGTTCCTAAGTCTTGGCCTGGGGCAGCTTTTGCCAAAAATCTGGAATGTTCGTATCTTTTCTCACATAAACTGTGTGTCTAAGGTACTTTTACAACACTTCCGTTGAGTTAAGGTCAAGAGTTTGACTGAGCCATTACAAAACATGAACTTTTCAACGTTTTAACCTTTCTTTGTTAGAACAGCTTGTGTGCTTAAGGTTGTTACCTTGCTTTCTTCTATACAGTTCAATTATCCCTTCTGATTCATTCTTTTCCTGCCGCTGCCTTGTTTAATTCCTAACCAGCATTTTATGAGTCAGTGTATGGTTCTAGTCATAAATTAGGTGGGTTTGCTCATGAAGCTTCACATTTTTCTTACCCAGAGTCCCCCCTATTTAAGTCTGCTTTCTCTTTTTTGCAGTACATTCCTTCTCGCCAGTGTCACCATGGCATTTGCCATGGATCTGTAAATCTGCTTTGTGACAATGTCTAATGGTAACATACCAGTAGGAATCGAGATGCAGTGTCACTAACACGAGGTAACTTTTAGTAACTTTTAAATGGTACGGATATGCTCCAAAACCTGAGGGGGTGTTAATGACTTCGACACCAAATTAGGTTGCAGAACAATGAATACAAAAGCATCCCAGCTGCGCTTGGGAGGGGGGTACAGCATAAAGGTAACGTCTGCTGTGTGTGTTGGTACATCATCAATGAGAATGAATAATGACACTAATGAGAGGAAGAGAAACTCCAAAGCCCGTAAGTGTAATTAAGCTCGTCTCCAGTGTAAGCCTAATTAATAGAAGAAAAAGTACGAAATAAAGAAGTGCCTTGCTTGGTATGCTGAAGGCATGCAGGAGAAAACAGCCTGGACTTATTCACTGATGCAGGGCTAGAGCTTAGAGCTATTGTTAAGGGGAAAAACTTCAAGTATACTATTTTTCACTTAGCCCCAAATAGAGTAATTATCAGATGATGCATGTTTGTTTCTGAAAGTTCTTTTAGATTGGCTACAGGGTTCATAGAGATAACTAACGAAAGTCTAGCTCACCCGCATTTAAAATCCTGCTGCAACATATTTAGCATTTCGCACCAAGCGGTTCTAGGGACTAATTTGAGAGGTAGCCTAGTGGTTAAGGTACTGGACTCTGGACCAGAAGGAACAGGGTTCAAATCCCACATCTGCCAAGCTGCCACAGTTGGGTCCTTGTGCAAGGCCTTTAACCCACAATTGCTTGGATTGTAAGACTGTATCAGTTGTAAGTCGCTCTGGATAAGGGCGTCTGCTAAATGCTGAAATGTAAATGTAAATGTAAACTACCAAAATTAGTCCCTAAAACTACCCCCAGCCCCCACAGAGCACCCCCTAGAACTACATTCGTTCTTGGGTATTTTTGTTTGCGCTTACACTATCAATAAGACCGCTGTGTGATGCTGAAGTGACATTGTAAAAGCACAAGTCCTCTGTAAAAAAGGCATTCTTTAGGTTTATTGATTACTTTAAAGTGACCCTAAATTGAGTTCCCTATAAGGAATGTCGGGATGAAACAGTTAATAACATAAATAAATTAATTAATTATATAATATAGATGACAGTATTATACCAAGTCATATGTTTTTTTGTTTTTGTTTTTTAAAGAAAATGATCTAGTATTAAATATCTTAATAATAAATAATTGGCTTATCATATTAATTATCTTGGCATGAAGATGAGATGTATTGCCACTAGCCCTGTCCTACCATCTGGCTGCCACTATGTGTTGATCTTGGATCAATTGCCTATAACTTCCAGGCTTAGTTCAGTCAGATAGGTGCTGCCCAGCTGCCCAGCATCTGTGGGTGAGAATCATACTGGAATTAACCCTAAATTTAAACACAGCACCCATGAAATGACCACTTACACGGAATGCGCTGAAACAATAATAATTTAAAAACTTTGAAGTTTACACATTCACATTCATCTGTGAGATTGCTGGCTGGTCGCAAAGTAGAAATTTGATAATTGCCATTAGAAAACAATGTAAAACTGGAATTTTTCTGATGACCATAGTGCATGTACATACACACTCATTGTTAATTTACACTCCTTTGAGAGCATCTTTTCAGTGTTTACAAAGTTATGTCTAAATATGATGTGGCTTAATAAAAGAGGCAATGAGCTGGTGGTGCACAACCACCTAAAATTTGGACCAGCAGACCACTGTTATTGTCTTTGTAGGTCCTCGTCCATCCAGTGTATGATAGACTTAAGGGCCTTTCTCAGGGACCCAACTGTGGCAGAGGTGGGATTTGAACCCTAGACCTTCTGATCCATAGTCCAGTACACCACAGTCCCACAGTGCTTAAGTGTTTGAGTTGAAGGTAGCTGGACCTCTTCTTTGTTCTAGAAGAAGTTTCACATCACATCTGAAAGGCTTCTTCAGTTATAGATGCTGGTGAGGAGTCCCAGATACTTAATACTTAATGACTCCTTGGAGATGGTCCTGACCCACCCTGTCAATACATGATCACGTTGTTAGGATCACTGGCCAAGGTGTGACCATTTTGCGAGTCATTGCCCAGTGCTGCCCTCGTGAGTTGTTAGGGTCACATGGGGTGAGGTGTGAGGTGTTAGTGTTAGGGTCACATGGGTTGAGCTTCCTTTATTCCTCTTTCAAATCATGTGTCCTGTGTCCAAAAAGTGAACATTGATGTCCTCAGAGGAGTGTCCCTACTTCTTTAAATGCAAATTAGGGACCTGCCCTGATAATATTCCTACTAAGACCAGTAGTATATAACTAATAGACTATTCACCTTGATCACTTCACCTTGACCAGTCTGTCAGACGCCTTGTAGACGTCACTGGTCACCACTGTAGTGGTGTTTTAATCATTATTGAATCGAATTGAGGGCAAATTTAGAGTGACAACAACCTAGCATGCATGCCTTTGGGCTGTGGGAGGAAATCGGAGTACCCAGAGTAAACCTATGCAGACATGGGGAGGACATACAGGCTCCACACAGTAAGGACCTAGGCTGCTCCACCCTGGGATTGAACTCAGGATCTTCTTGCAGTGAGGCAGCTGTGCTACTCACCGAACCATCGTGACTTATATTACAAATAATCAAACTTGTGAGGAACTGGTGCCAGAAACTTTACTACATAAACCACATTTTCTACCAAGTACTTTTGATAATACACCCAGTTTACTCCTGAGAAATATTTATATCTGCTGCCATTATTTCCATCCGTTATGGGAACTCCCACCACAGCCAGTTCTAAACACCTAAAATTTGGACCAGCAATTCAATGATAAACTTTGCAAAGATAAGAAGCAAAGGAAGTTCTCCACCTTTTTATTCCTCCAAAGCCCATGTTATGATAAACGCATTGCTATGGAAACCTCTTCTCAGTGTTCAATATATGGTAGTCATTACGAGTGTTAATCAAGAGTCACATTAGCTAGTGGCTCCCAGACACCTAACATGTAGACCAGCAATCCACTGCTAAACATGGAGAAAGAGAGATGCAGGAATATCACCACCACCCTGATACATTTAATTCAAGCACTTCATCATGGGTGTATACAGCAATTCCCTGATAAACTAGAACAGGAAGGAATTGTGTTACCACCTTGTTTGTCCAAAGTCATTATTAAACACCTGCCGACCTATATTTCTGGCCAGTTTGTGGATGAATCATGGGCCTAATTAGCAGGTGCCATCTGAACGCCTAAAATGTGGACCAACAATCCATTCTGTACTAGTAAGACTGTAGCAGGGATGTGACTAAGTAAGGGGTGTGACT
This sequence comes from Parotocinclus maculicauda, assembly GCA_034780255.1. NCBI lineage: Eukaryota > Metazoa > Chordata > Actinopteri > Siluriformes > Loricariidae > Parotocinclus > Parotocinclus maculicauda. The sequence continues at coordinate 969 of JAUZSU010198834.1, read as the reverse complement.
TGTCAAGGGGTGTAACAGTTATGGGACTGAATCACAGAGCTAATTTGTTAATTAAGACTAGGGTTATATTTACACTCAAACAATTAACAAAACAAAAACTCATAAGAAGGCGTTGTTGAAATATAATTAAACTGTGTATGTATGAATGTAATAATAATGTGTAAGTGATTACAATATTAGAGCAGAATGATATGTTTATTGGGGCAAGTGTACAATTGGAAGGAGGCCCTAGTACCCTGTTAGGCCGCTTCTAGACTCTATATCAGATGATATATGAGCGCATGCTGGAGGTATTTTTATAGGGCGGTACCAAAAGCGCTTTTACACTAACTTGTGGCAAGACTTGTGTCTAATCAGACCACAAACATTATCATTCACTGGACATACCATAACCGAGTTTTGCAGTAATCTAGTGTGTTTTTGTCATCAATGAGGATATTTCAATGGGGGGCCTACAATTTTACGCAAACGGTTGTGTACACTTGGTTAAATGACTTTTCAGTTATATTTCAAATGAAATGGACTTCTAGGAATCTGATGATGTTTTAGGTCATATTTATACAGAAATGTGGAAACTTCTGAAAGCTTCAAAGACACAGAGAATTAGGCCAATATGATTGACACTGTATAACCTATATACTGTAAGGCTGTGTAACTTATATAACCTATAATGTTTAACAATGCACTGTATATTTGGAAGCACTGTTTCTATGGTAGTGACTGATGAGGTAGGCACAATCCCAAATGGCTTTCTACATGCACTTCTGCATTCTTAAATGGTTCTCATGTCATGGGTCTATACTGGAGATTCAAATTGGATATCGTAACTCAGTTCTGGTGCCGTACTGACTACAAAATTACAAGACTACTAGTTGGGAAATAGATTTCTATTCCAATGCGGTTCCTGCTAATACCTTAAAGTGGCTTAATGTACATGTACAGTCGATTTCGGTTAATAGGACCACCGGT
>JAUZSU010198823.1:0-11725 GCA_034780255.1 Parotocinclus maculicauda | reverse complement strand
TCCCTGGCGTTTGGACTACCTCCGTGCCTCGCCATTTCAGAGACGTCCCAAAACCGTGCTTTCTGCACGTCTGCCCCGACTGGCGCTTTGGTGCCCTCTTGCGACCAGTTCGTGCATTGCTCCCATTTGGGAAGCAACCTCGGCGCGCCCTTTTATTCTTTTGGTTCTTTTGTGTTAGGATCCTTACGCTCCGCTTCATCCCTTTTTAGTTGTTCTATATTATTTCCCTATTATTATTATACGTTGTGGGATATGCTTATCCCGCATACCTGGGTCCTAATAAAAACCACCACATCTCGTAACAATAAAGGCGTGGTTTGGGGCCAGGTCATCATTATTTAATCGGGATTCCATCTCCGTTTGGTTTACGCGTCTGATCACCGGCACCCTTGCGCCCTTCCACGTTCCCTAGAGATGGTGGTAAAGTTCTGGGGGCTTTTAGTGCTGAAGGACTGGTATGGGCGGGTAACCCCCGAGGCAAATTAGCTTGTTAGGGGCACTTTGAGGGTTTTTTTGTTCCATACTCGTGCGCTCCTCGCACGTTTTAAACTAGCGCTCTTCAGTCGTCGGCACCTACCTCGCCTCACTCCAGTCGGGTGTTCGTCCTTAATAGGACACGCCCTGGTCTGGCTTCTTCGCTTCCGAGCTCACGCTTGCCCTCTGGCGCTTCGGCACAGCTCGCGATCAATATGCTTATCCCGCATACCTAAGTCCTAATAAAAAAACACCACATCTCGTAACAATAAGTAGTGATGAGCAAATGCTGGCACTGGACTCCGGAATAAATTTTATTACTTCTTGCCAATTTTCTGACCAATGATTTGTTAAAAGCATAAAATTAAAAGCTTAATATTTGCAATTTTAGGTTTGGCCCAAGTTTATTTATTTTTTCCAAGAGCGTACGTGAATATGATTTATAGCAATCACAATGGCATATCAAATGTCATTAAACATCTTGTACCACTGATAAATGTAGTCTTATTCAAAACACAAAATGAGAGCAAATTCTCCCCAGTGCTTACAACAAAACCCAGAGAAACCGTTGTGTGGATGATTCAAAGCCTAGCCACCTTCTATTCAGAGATAACCTCTTTAGCATTGGAGTAAATCCCATCTAATTATTGAGAATCTGAATAAAGGAAAATAGTCAGAGTACTTGTGCCCTTGTCTCCATGGATATCAAACACACTTGCTTATACTCAATTCTCAAGAATGTCTGGTCATTAAAAAGATGGAGAGATTAGCTGCATAGTCATTCTAAAGAATATATTCGGTCATAATGAAGGCTCTTTTTTTAAATGCATGAAATAATTAGGACTAATTGAAACTGTTATACAATGAATCATGCAGTAGTTCATTAGCATACCATTAACACTGCATAAATTAGACATTTAATATAAGAAAAAAATGTCTATTCAGCTTAAGGAACAAACCATTACTAATCCACTGGGTTACCTGTGAGTCAGTTTGTTTGGAACAAGTCGGACATCTGTTGATCTTCTAATGTAATGTGTTGCTTGTAAGAGTCTCTTATAGTAAAAATATGGTATTGTTTAACCAAATTATAATGTGAAGCCATGTCCAGAGTAATTATGACCAATTTTGTTGAAGAATATAATTGCAGCAAATCCAGTTTTAATTTATCTCCATATGACCTTTATAAAAGACAAAAGACTCATCTCTCCCTCTTGATTATCTCAGATACTATATTTTCTTTGCAACTGCCATAATAAAAGGCACTTAATGCCATTAACCTCTGAGTTGTCGGAACCTCGGGATCTCGGAGCTGTGTGGCAGCTGTGCTAAACCACTGCCGCCACTGTGCCAACTTACAAAATGTTATTTTCATGTAGTTATAATTTGTTTGACACATCCTAGGTTCTAGAAGGGTTCTGCTGAGGCAAAAATAATTTTAATTTACAGGCAACAAGCAAGTAGGAGACCAACACAATGTCCCATGTGCCAGTACTGTATATTACATTGATATAAATACAAGTATGCTTCAGTGTCCATGTAGGTTTCTCATTCTTCCTAAAAGCATGCCGCTAGGTAGATTTACTATTCTGAATTGCCCTTAGGTGTGAGCGAGTAGCATACATATTTTACATCTACAACATTGAGCAGACCCTTCAACCCAGAGTGACTTACATTTCATCTGAGCAGTAAATTATAAATAATACCCAATGGCCCAACAGTAGTGCAGTACATGCAGATTAGATTAGTTATATTAATTTGGTCAGCTTTTCAGATGTTCAAAATTGTGTTTTAATAATTAATAGGCTTTAAGTTACAGTAAAACCAACAGTAACAGTTGTCACTTGTCAGTTTGTCACAAACTTTCAATATGCAGATTTTCGACTTCATATATACGTCTATAAAATATAAACTGAACCACTATCTCATCCACCAACCCACTATTACATGCAATATAATATAATGCATATGCAATATAATATAATGGTCAATGAGGCAATAACATATATAGTTTCTTTACGGAATGGTAAAGAACTGTGAGCTCTACTTTAGTTTTATTTACTGGTTAATTACACCACACCCCCTACCAAGAACAGCATATGGAAAGTGAGCCTGAGTAGTTAATCATGAACTAACAGCTATTTATTTTATATAGTAGCATATAACACAGGCCAATCTGTAGATTACAGGCAGGCAGTTGGACCCACAATATGTCCACTGTGCCACTATATTACGCTGTTATCACTGAAAACTGGGAGCAGTATATTTCTCCACTTTAAATACTCGTGAAGTGCAATCTGCAATATTATTACATTTTGGCCCAATGTCTACACTGTGAACTTTGAATGAACAGTCAAAGACATATAGATATAAAAGGATCCTTAATGGCCAAAAAAACCCACACCCACACAGGCAGACATGTAAATGATTACAGGTGTAGTCTGATTAGACACTGGGTCTTGCCACAAGAGGGCGTAAAAGTGCTTCCGCGATACCCCATTAAAAGGCTCTCAGATGCTTCTTTTGGGTAGTATACCTGTGGGGTGATAGATTGTTGACCACCAGACATGCTTCTATGATGTACTCAAAGACATATTCCCAGCTGACAGACTTTGAGAAGGGGTACATCACTGAAATGAAAGAAGCAGTATTGTCATTTTGTTTCATTTGCTTGCCATTTAAGCCATTCTGACATTTTAGAAGATGTTGGGAGTAGTGGTTTATGAACACATGTCAAACAGGCTCTGGATGACCAAGACTGGCCACCAGTAGAGAGAATTGTCAAGCTCATGCAGCTCCCATAGTTTAGTTGTCTGCCATCCATACACAGGTGGCACCTTGAGTACACACCCATGTATCTTAAACAACTTAGCAGACGGAAATTTGTTGTCACCGCACCTGCCACCATCACCTTCATTTGCAGTGGTGTCGTGTACATGAAAGCTGTACTGCTAACTGACTGGACTAATTTTGTCATTAGTAATTAATCCAGTTTATTTTTGAGATCTGACAACAGCCGTTTTTAAGTATGGTGATGGTGGGAGCTTCAATCCTGCCTTCACAGTGACACACCACACCAACTGCTGGTGTTGTGGATGAGGATCTACAGGCCCAACATCGTAGGAACCTGTTTTCCTACAATACCCAACTGTATCATAGCCTACAGGATACAGATGGACAGATGGCCTAACATGATAATTACAGCCATTCAGTTGTAGAGTTTTCCCCACTTAACGTATCCTTTTACTCTAATATTGTGGACACTCACATCATCATTATATTCATACATATATAGTGTAATTCAATTACAACAACTAATTATTGTTACACTATAAGTTAATGAGTGTACAATTATTTGTATTATTTATGTGGGCAGATATATGTTGTCTACTATTAGTAGAATAATTAATAAACAGCCTGAAGTAAGTCCAACTAGTTCACAAACTTTTCTTAAATGTTGTTATTTCAAACTTTTGTCTTTAGCTCATAATGCCTTTTGACAATGTGGCAGAAGAGGCAAATGTCATTCATTTCAATTGCCACCAAGACATTACAGTATTTTCTGTTATTAAGCTCATTAAACCATCTCTGAAAAAAATTTAATTGATTCGACAGAAAAAAAAAACAGTTCTCACTCCAAGCTTCCTAAAACCTCATTAAGTAAAGTTGCTTTGATACAGTATCATGGACTGACTTGCAAAGAATGAAAAGCAAATTGATTCAACCTTGCTAAAGACCTCATCAATTTGAGCAAAAGAGCCAATTATCGGGGCTGCCCATTTAAAATAAGTCAAAGCTGCATTTCCCTTTTACTGTATTAGAAACAATGAACATCAATTACCTGGCTAAGCCAGATCTATGATCTTTTCATCACGTGACTTTGTTCTCCATGAATAAAAGACTCGACTGTACCACACTAATGCTCTAGAAATAGAAACAAAGCTACTCAGTTTGTACGAAGAAAAGGTCTGAGTGTTAATTAAAAATTATGGAGCGGTAACTCCAAATGAGAAATTTTTGATGACTGACAATATCTTATATATGGTCATTATATCATTGCTAAAACAACAAATTGAGTGTCCTAAGACCTTTACAGTACTGTACAACGAACAATAATTTCCATAATTATTTTAATAGTAATTAATTTAATAATTAAGAGTCATTATGAACTTATGATTTTAGGTTCAATCTTCTTGTTTCTGACACTGGTATTTATCACTGTATAATTAGGCCGTTAATTTATAATGTTATAATGTGTGTATAATATACTCTGTACTTATAGTTTTGTGAAGTTGTGCACGACTTACTGTCATGGTTAGATATGTTTTTCTTTTATGACAGCAGTCAAAGTTTCTGCTTCTTGTTTTATTATTATTATTATTATTATTATTATTATTATTATTATTATTAGTAGTAGTAGTAGTATCATTATTATTGTTATTATTATTATTATTATTTTGCAACTATAAAATTACTACAGTATATTTAACCACATTAAACATGACCGACTATAACCTTCCAACGGCCTCCACAGTGTTTTTGTTATGCATACCTACTAAAATGGTATAATAGTATATATATATATTTATATTATACACAAGTTAACTGCAACACTGTTGGACAGTTAATTGTATATGGCCACTCAGTTACCAAAAGTAACAATAAATCAAATATACAGTAGATTGAATGGAAAGTGGTTGATACATTTGATTTGGTTTTCTCTCCGCAGCTTGTTGTGAAAGAGTCTTGAGTAATTCCACATCAAAGGACTATTTTCTGATATCTGGAATACAGTTGTCACTGTGGTATTGCTATGTATGGAAGCATATAAAAATCACAACACAGTCAAACCACATTGCACTGACACTGACATGATGGTGTGTTAACACGTGTTGTGCCTGTACAAATTGATTAAACACACCTGTGTTGTTGGCGTTTTTAAACATTGAATTCTCACTGTGCAATCTATTAGGCACAGCTACCATATTGCTCCACCTTGTAGATGTAATGTCAGAGAGAGTAGCCCATCTGTTGCTGCACAGTTTGTATTAGTCATCCTTTAATCCTTCATCAGTGCTCACAGGATGCTGCCTGCAGGATGCCAGTGACTGGACATTTTGGCTGGTCAAATATCTTCAGTCTAGTAGTGACACTGGGTGTTTAAATGTGTATGATCCACTCATACCAGCTCAGCACACACTAACACACCAAAACCATGTGTCAGTGCATTGCTGGGAATGATCCACCCAAATAGTACCTGATCTATGGTTGTCCTGTGGGGGTCTTGACTATTAGCGAACAGAGTAAAGTATGTAAAGAAACCGATGTACTACAGTCTGTAATTGTAGAACTACAAAGTGCAGTAAGTGGAGCTGATAAATGTGTAGAAACAAGGAGGTGGTTATAATAAAGTGATGTGTCTGTGTATAACGGTGAGTAATAAAATAACGGAAATAGATTGTCTTCTATGGTCTCCTCCTACAATATCCACGTTTATTGTTAATTACACCATCACCAGAAAAAGCATATGAAAACTGAGCCTGGGTGGTTAATTATAAGATAATAATTGCGTATTTTATATTGTAGCCTATAACACTAAAAAACTGTGACAGTGAAGACACCATTGTTAAAGAGGCCAGTCTGCAGGTAACATGCAGGCAGTGGACATCCGCAGTGCCACTATTTTACACTGACATCTTTGAAAATATGTATTGTCATCCAAAATAGGTCATAGAAAGAGGTACAGTTTGGAATAGCATGGTTTGAGCATGTAATTAAATAGTACCAAAAGTTGGCCACACCTGGTTATCAAATTTATCAAGTGGTGGTGGGCTAACAAACTGCTGCTGTACCACTCAAACACCTTCCAATGAATATATATATAACTAAAAACACCAGATAATATATTGCATATCCACACATCTGTTTTTAAATGTGATTTTGTGTAATGACAGTTAGCGTTCACAATGTCAGATAATAATTTATACATGGAAAAAAACATCCATCAAATGGATGATGTAACCCTGGTGTGTCAATCCACTGTGCAGTCGACTCTGGGGCATTTTCACACACAGCCCCTACCCTGTAATCTACTGGGTAAAAGTGCGGTGTGAAAGGTTTCTGACACTTATTGTCAATTCACATGAGCAATTTCAGCCTTGAGCTTAGTGAATGCAAGTGCAATTCAAGGGTAAATAAAGAGTTCCAGCCATGTTAGTTCAGCTTAATAAAATCATTTATTGTGCTCCAGAAGAGTAAGTCCTATTTAACCAGAAATAAAGACATAATGACAAATAATCTACATTACAACTTCCCTCTGATATGCTGCTCACAAACAGGCATTCTAATCATTCCTTTGAAGCTTAGATTATAGAAAGAAAAAAAAAAACAATGAAAACAAATGAACAATGCGGTTTGGTTTCTATTCGTAAATAGCACTCGATGTTGTGTTACATTCAGTCATGAAGCTCATCTTGTCGTGGCATCGAGCCTTATGGTTCTCCTGGTGACTGATGCATCCGAGGTCTTTCCTCAGGCATACGAGCAAATATATTAAACAAAGTCTCACAGGAGCCTTCGTATGAATGCCTCATTAAATTTGAACACTGCTCCAAGGGAGCCTCGTTTAGAAGGGACCTCAGGGCAGGGCTACTTTGCATATTCATACCTGTATTGATCAAGTGAAAGGGGGTCTGTGTGCCAGGCTTTACTGAAACGCTTGTTTTTACGCTGCTGGACAGAGAGAACAGAGCGGCAAGCAGTGGCTCAACAGAGGCCATGTTCGAGAAGGGAACAGCTTGTTTGGGACTCATAGCGTGTCACAGGTCACCCAAGCCCTGGGACGGCTGCATAATTTTCTCCTTTTTGTCCTCATCTTGGTTTGCGGGTCTCTCATGCCTCACTGGCAGCATGCCTGTTTGTCACTGTGACTTTTGAATAACCCATATATGTCTGAACTTCTCTGCACACAAACAGTTTAATTAATTGCGCCTTGATGATATTATCACATTCTCAGATTCCCAAAGGTTGAAGTCAACTGTGCTGAATTAGTACTTTCATAATTGAAGCAATTTGGCCAGACTAGATTTTATTAGGTGTAATGTTGAGCGCACAGGTTTCCCTGTGAACTCTGTTCAGTGTTGAAGGTCATTTCAATGTTCTTCAGGGCTGAACAGGGTGAGTCAGTTTTCCTGCTTCGTCAAGCGCTGATTTGAATGACTAGACTGGTGCCCTGCAACAGTCAAGCACCATGCAGATGCATCAGACATCCTTTTTTAAAATTAATAGGGTGCAGTGAGGCAAAACAGTTACTTTGCACATACCTTCCAGGTCTGGGAAATACATTCACTTTTATGGTAAACTTCTAGTGTGAGCAATTTTCACGACCGATCCCTTAATTGCGTTCGAATTTGATGAGCTTAAGCAACACATAACCATAGGTGTAGATTTTGAACTTATTTTATGATTATTATTATTATTTGGGCGTGGGGGGTTATTTTTGGCATGGGGGGGGTTGGCTTGAATTGTGTGAGCAGTTTTCATTTGTGGTTCCAGAATTAGCTATCTTTCCATTATCTATATTTATTTTTACCATATACCCTCTGCCCTGCATGTCAAATGAGCTCAACCACAGAACTGATTCTTAGACCTAAGGTACTAACCTAGGTTTTAAATACCATCCGCACCAATGGTCCACTTTTTCTATTGCAGACTTGGACCCTTGTCTGGTGTGACTGTCACTTGCCAAGAAAAGTGGATGACTTTCAGGATTTCTTAGTACTATCAACTACCAAAGCTCCAGCAGTCTTGCGTCTGGTTTGTGTTTGACAGGTTCCTTCCCCACAACAAAGCAAATAACATGTTTTAGGTGGAAAGGATGACTAGGACCAATCTTAAAAGAGACTGCCTGCTGAGCTGAGACGCAGTAATGATACTAATGGTAAAAGTGCTTGTCTGGTGTCAATGAAAGATATCCAGTAAAGAGTAATGGCTTTATCTAAGAAAGGCAGCTGAAGTGATCAAGCAAAGAGATAACATGCCAATTAATAGAGCCTGGAGGGATTCAGGTGATAGATGCCAAATACTGATGGGCACTGCTGTACTAGTACAGAGCATAGTGAAAATCTTTTCACCGCCACCTCTGCATCCGGCGCAATCAGACGCAGATAGAAGATATATAAATCCATATTGTCAGCGCAGAGGTCCCCTGCACCAGAATGAAATTTATAAGCGTCCATCTTTATGTAGGGCTACAGCAGGAACTCAATAAAGTGGCACCAGCAAGAGAAAATCAATGCAACCAATCATGTTCCAGAGAAGTTAATTTATGCGACAGGCCTTCATGTCCTCACCAGCCTTGGGGTCTTTTGTTTATGCAGGGGACTTCTTAATATGCATGACAGGGAAGAATGAGAACCAAATGACAGACAATATTTTCTTAGGCAAAGGTAGACCAAAATAAATAAAACAAAAACGTACAGCCGAGCCCGCATGAGCAAATCAACAAAATACAAATGGGATCTCAAACAGCAAGTGACTCACCACTATTAAAAAGTTTTACCAAGACAAATTGTACAAAACTAGTCCTTAGAACCAGGATCACTCGAGCTAGTTGTGAATATGCTCTGGTAAGCATTTCCCTGCACCCCCCCTTCAGGGTCCCACATCCGTTTGGGACCCGTTGCCTTTGCCTGTGTCAATAGATTCCTGTTTCGGCAAGTTTATGAGCACAGTTTCCTCAGACAAATCCAATGGGGATGATTTTTTTTATAAAGACTTAGCAGAACAGCCACCAAGCAGATAAATTGTCATGCGCCTCGTGCTAAAAAATATCCAGCTTCCCGTTTGCCGTTGTCCTCCAGGTCTAGACAGCACTTGTGTGATCACGTTGTATCTGCCAGTGACCTTTCTCCTGCTAGATGAAATGCTGGCAGATTTTCCAGCACTGATGGCCCAGTGTCAGGGCTTAAACAGCTTTGTGTACATATCTAGATACGTAAATAGATTCTATACAAGAAAACTGTTCCCAAAAAATAAATTGACCCCAAAAAAAAGATTCCAAGACATTGTGCATATTCTCGAGCTCGTGTCCACCGTTCTTCGTCTGGTAGTGTTTTATTCCATATCTTACAACCCCTCCCTCTTTTAAACACACGCCTAAATTCAGTAAGCAGCTCCCGGAGAGCACTTTATAATCGGGTCCCTCAGGAAAGCAATATATATTCTTTCATTTACAAAGGGCCTCCTACTCAGCCTGGCACTGATGTCGCTTCCTAACTGAATCAAACCATCTTTCCAAACAAACCTGGCGTCATATCTCTATCAGGTTTGTGATGATACCAGGAGTAGAAAAAAGACATCCATCTCTGTTTGTTTTTAATTAAATCCAAAATTTTTTCACTATTCTCTCATTTCATGTTTCTAATATAAAATGATATCTCCCAGAGAGACAAAAAGCCCACTTTGTTCCATGTTCTGCAAAACTGCAGTAGCCCGGACGGTCTCCTCCGAGAGCCACTGTCAGCGAACATGTGTTCATGAGTGTAAATGTAGGGCTATACTCTGGTGGTGGAGTGCGACTGGGGGTGTTGATGGGGCAGTGTGTTGTTGTGTTGCACGCCTGTGTAGCTGTTGAACGGGTGCAACGGGCCAAGGGTGCTGGGCACGGTACTTGGCATCACGGTTATGGTGTTGGCGCTCATGAGTGGAACGTCGTCGGGTGAGCGGCGCATGGCCAGTGTGTAGTCGGGTGGGCAGCCGCTCCGGAGCACCAGTGGGCATTCGCGCTCTAGCTCACCGCGCTTCATTTGCAGTGACATGAGCTGCTCATCAGGAACAGGAGCCAACTGACTGGTGGCATTGGTACGCTGAGGACTGCCGCGCCTGTGCCCATCATGCCTCCGCTTGTCCTTCTTGTAGTAGAGAGCAGCGAAGGCGAGGATGTTGAGAAAAAGCAGTGAGGCTCCCACAGCGATGGTGACGCTCAGCTCAGTCGAGTAGTCGCGCTGCTCCACCAGGAATGGCTGGTTGTGGTTCTGATGTGGGTTCCCATCCTGCGTGTCAGTGGGGCTAGGGGTAGGAAAGGGCCGCCTGGTATTGGTCGTAACCGTCTTGGTCGTCCTAGGCTTGGCCTCTGGTGCAGGCACCTTGGTGGTAGTGCTAGTGGAGGAAACAACCTGTGTGACCTCATTGATGGTATGCAGGTGGGGCACCAGCTCGAGCCACAGGTTGACCTTGTTGGCGCGGTAGTGCTCCTTGACGCGTGGTTTCAAGCCTATATGCAGGTACAGCTGCTCTTTTTGGTTGTATCGCATCCATGCCACCTCCTCGAAGCGGTTTGGCTTGGTATGGATAAACTTGGTGTCCTGTGGTACCGGTTGATTTGGGTCACTGTCAAAGGGGAAACCATGAACAAAGAGCAAATGTCAGTCCATTGCATATTCATTACCACTCTAGCTCAGTAACAACATAAGGACAAAGTCCTAGCACATTATAAATTGCCTGCAGCATTAAATATGACAGCAATCATCTTGAGATTTTGTGTGATCTGGCACTTCAGTGCTATGTATGAAAGTAATTAGCGGTCAAATAGTCCCTGCTGGCTTGTGTGGTGAGGGAGAGGAAAGGCGGTACTGCACCGTTATTGCTTGAAGAAACAATTAGTGACTAGAAGACATGCTTAAAGGCAGTTGGGAAAGAGGGTTAATGCTCTTTCAGTCTTGTGACATCTGCCCCTGGTTCTTAATTAACATAAAAGAGGCAGACAACAAAATCTACACGTTCGCCAGTAGCACTAAATTATTTTTCATTGTTACTTTAGAAGACATCCAAGGTGAGAAGTTGAAAAAAAATACTGAAAAGCTAAACACATAATACATTATATCTCTAAGTGCCACATACTTCAATGAGATTTATACAGCTTTATTTGGCTTTAAAATTCTACATAATTATTTCTTTATAATGGTCTTTACTAAGTCTTGGTGAAATGCAGCTGTACTTTTGTAGTATGTTTGCTTTAATGACCAATGTTTTAAAATTCATAACAACTTACAACAGGAAATAAGAGTATCTTATAATTGCTGGTCAATGTTAAAAAAGTTAAGCATGTGTATCTACACATATTATTTATGTCAGCCGGTGCAGGAACAATCCTAGACAGGGCGCCAATCCATCAAAGGGCACTCACACACACACACACACACACACACACACACACACACACACACACACACACACACACACACACACACAC
>JAUZSU010198812.1:0-11725 GCA_034780255.1 Parotocinclus maculicauda | reverse complement strand
CAGTGGAAAAAATAATATATATATATATATATATATATATATATTATTTTATATATATATATATATATATATATAGTTTATACATAATACATACCTTGCAATAAAAACATAAAGCTTATATTGTCCACGCTTGGTTATTAAGATGTATGTGATTCTCTGCAATGGATCGAAGGGTTTGGTTTTTTGCCCCCAGCTCCACCATCAGACCCTTAAGCAAGGCCCTTAACCCTGTGGTGCTGATAAAAGAAAAAAAAATCAACAGACGTTCGACAGAAGTTGTTGGGGTTAGCTTATCTTTAGAAAGGGACAAGGACAGCAGGGGCTTAACATTGAAAGCTCTATGGACTTTTGAGTGGATGGAGGGTTGAAGCGTCTGAATTTTCCCCCTGCTGTGTGCCTGAAGTTGTTGACGAAAATAAAGTGTAGATTGGTTTTTGGGAGTTTCATCATCAGGGCAGCTGCAGGGAAGAAATCCTGAACAATACCCAAGCTTTAGCAGTCCAAGTTTGAAAACATCTCATTTGTGCGGGTTGGGAGATGAACACACCTGCTGAGATCTTAAAAAAAAAGACCTGCACTCCTCGGAACCCTGCAGAGTCTCACAAAGATCTTGCCTCGTGATGTTTAGGTGTGCAAATTAACTTGAGTTCAGCTGAGCCATGAACCACTCTAGACATTGGGATCAGGAATGTACACAGTCACTTAAACTGTGTCTAACTTTGCTATGGAACTGTACCAAGGAGCAAAACCACTCTGTTCCTGTTTCCCAAACAAAGAGCTCACAGAGATATAAAATAGGCAAGACTGAGATGCTTTGAGAGACATTAGGTATATCCATTACCATCTGTTCTCTGTTTCTCTGTTCCATTAAATTAGCAGCATACTGTATGAATTATGATAATCAACAATATCCTTGAGCAACTGGTTTATTACCCTTCAAACTCTTTATTAGCTTGATACCCAGAATGCAATTAAAGCTCACAGTTTCGGTTACAGCCCATCATTTCTGAAACACCACAGTTTGTGGAGCCTTTCGAATGTTCTATATTTCCCTTTATCTCAAAATAAATATGACCTAAAACATTATCAGATGACCTTCACAAAGAAGACCCCAGAAAAAAAGGCCAAGTCAAAGGCCTGACCTTAATGCAAATACAATACTGTAAAAGAATCTGAAGCAAACAGTTCATATTGCGTTTTTTTTTTGTACAAAGGAAATACATTTCTCCAAGAGCTACTTATGTATAGGTAATGGAAAAAGTTTAGGTACCCCTGGGCAAGTGATATGAAACACAAAAAGCCTTTAAGTGATTCACTGTTCATTAACAAATTACAGATCTACTCAATCTGGGCTGCAGCTGTGAGGCTGCCACTCTTACTTTATTTTTAATAGTACATTGTGGCAAAAGGAAGGATTAATTTCCCTTTATATGCCCCCCTCCATGCGTCTCCCCAGTCCCCGCACACACACCCCTATTTGAGAAACACAGTGTTATACAGTATAATTGCAAAATGTGCAATTCAACAAAGGCAGCTGCCAAGTAAACATACAGAATGTTTTTCTGATGTGAAGCCATGAAACGGAACCTTTCTTTTGAACAAGGTCAAATGTGTATCACACAGGGAAATGTCAATATAATAAAGGTACATTGTGTAGCTAAAGATTTGTGTAAATAGCAACATTCATTTTGGAAAGAAGCCTTCCACTAGATGAGAAACATGACTGTTGACTGAATGACTGAAACCCTTTGAAAGTAAACCTTGGCTCAGAGTTGGTATTCCAGTTCATCTGAAAGGCATCTGATAGAGATAAGGGCAGGTTTCTGTTCTCTATCAAACTGACCAAAGCGTTTCTGTACGATCCTGTTTTTTTTAGGATAACAGGGTGGGATGTTGATGAACTGATTTGTTACAGGTTGATACAGGCCTATACAAACATAATGGCCAATGACTGACGAGTTCAGTACTGCCACCTCATGCATATGAAGATTCTACGGCAGTACATTTGATATAATGCGCCTGTTAGCAGCGAGTGTGGCTGAAATAAAAGCGAATTCCGTCCACAAACTTTCGGGCATAGAGTCTGCACTGTTTGCCGGAGCAAACACGATTTGAGAAAGTGTTAAAAAAGTCACCGAACTGTTACCATGCTTGCTCCAAGCTGGTCCTGAGTTATGTTTGCGCGAACAAAATCAAAAGCACAACTCAATCCGAGTTTAAGAAAGTTCAGTGTAATTAAAAGCCGCTTCACTCTAATAAACAGCTACGGGCCAAAAATGAGAATTGCTCCCCCGAGTTCTATTGGGAGTACAATAAGGTACTAGGCAGCAGCGTTTAACTGCGAGCCAAGCTCAAACTCGACAGAAAGGGATGCGATGAACATGAATCAGCTGGAGGGAATGGGACGGAGCAGTAGCGTTTCCTGCGATTCATTTTCCGCCGTGGCACATTTGATGCCTGCTGGGATTCAGACTGTCGATAAAAGGCCATTACAGTCATCGCTGTGGAACCGCAGCTAGCATTCGGTTTTCTCGGTGCCCATTTATTTCAAACGACATCACCTCCCTAGCTTTGGCACACTGAGCGAGCGAGTGAGAGAGTGAGAGAGTGTTGAAGAGAGAGAGAATAAGAGAGCTGAGAGGTTGTCAGGAAAACAACGACTGAGTGCAAATGGAAATTTTTCTCGATCATTGTGCAATTTTCAGCTTTTCAAGTGTGAAAGTCGCTACCGCGTGCACGTAAACCGAACCGCGGCGGTAATTTTGCGTCGCCGTGACACCTCCATCTGAGTGGCACGTGCATGTAAGCCGGGTCTGTCTGCGGCGTCTCGTCGTCTGATTGCCCAGCTAATAATGAAACTAGCTTCTCAAACCGCTTCCAACACAGACCTGTAGCCACGCAGATGCTAGTCATAAAGACTGATGACTCATTAGTGGACCATCATGCTTTGGAAGAGCCAGATATGCAATTAACTGAGAAATGACAAATGATTAAGCAGCAGCACTCTGGAAAGCCACGGACACATGAGTCAGTCTCAGTGCTGCCGACACTGGACAAGCTTTTTTTTTTTCAAAAAGTTTTGCTTCCCAAGAAAAAATGTGAGATGACAAGCTGCTTCTTTCCAGCATCTTCTGTGTATCACTAAAGACTTATGAACGGGGTGGTGGGGTGGGGTGGGTTGGCTAAGTACGTAAGGGGGTCTAGAAGTAAGCCTTTAAGACGATTAAAATATGACCCCTATGGCCCGCATTAAACTGGCATTAACTTATTTTTGCCTCATAGCAAAAGATTAGGTTAGATTAGGTGCAGACTCTATATGACCTAACTACTATTCATTTACTGACAAGAGGTACAAATAAAAAATATATATAGCATTTTTCTTCCACAGCCACCCTAAAAGAGGTCTAATGACGTCCTTGCTGTATATTTTATAGGGTAGAGGAGTACCTGTATTCAAAGTTTTTGCTCATTTCACCTTTTTGTTGGTTTATTCATTCATCCAACCAGCCATAAAGACACATAATAAAGACACGTGCAGGAATATGTATGTACACTTGCATGTTGTACATTATTTAATATTAACTAATTAAAGCCTATTCATATGTGATCTCTTTCAGATGGTCAAAATTCAAATTCCTGTAAGTTTCCTTTGAGCTTTTGTAACGTGAACATGCTGCAGGCTTGACCGTGAGAACCTCTGCGAGCATCTTTAACATTATTTTAAGTGCACTACTTTTCCTTGATCCTGCCTTTGAGTCCTGACGACAAAGCCTTCATTAGTTTGGGTCCTTTTAAATAGATAAATTAATTCTGGTCTGCATCCGAGTCACGCACCATGTACTGCCTGCTAGGCTTGCTTTCCAGAGCTGATGAGGGTATTGACTACAGACTGGATTACAGAGATTGTTTTTTACATAAATAAATCACATCTGGAGCTGCCACTGCAACCGATTACTCTGAGTTATTTACCTTTCTGGTTCTGGTGTGGACCTTTTGCATTTGCTAATTTGACAGGCGTGCTAATGTAATTCTGCCGGACACACGATCCTGTGAAGAAACGCCATCCAAAAGGCTGCTCAGGCACTAAATTAACTGGCCAGTTAACTGGCCACATCCTACAGGTGATAGCGGAAGAATTCGATGCTAGAATTCAATTATTAGAAGGGGCTCATAATGTAGTCACATAATGTTCATTTCCTCCATCTTCATAGATATGGCACATTCATTTGCAGCTCAGGATCCGGAGCTCACTAAATACTAATCAAGAACTAAAACGGCCAACAAGAACTGGTGAAAGCTCCAAGCAGCTCGCCAGCTTCTTCTGACTCCATCAGCCAGGATGTGCTATCTTATTACATCAGAATGGGAAGAGAAGGAAAATGGCAAAAAGTGGGAAAAACTGTCAGACTGGAGGAGTTTCTGATGAAAAATCTAGAAGCGCTTTAGTTCTGCTCTGCAAGAACCGCAGCTAGCGAGAAGAACCGATTCGCATGGCTGGATGAAACCCATCTGGCTCCTGCTGCTGTCACATGCACAGTACTTGACCATTATCAATTGCACCATTAGTTTCAGCTGCAATGCCAACATGGATGGTTCATTTTCGTGAGCTGCTTGTTTCCATGTTTATTTCAAATGGTGCAGTCATTTAGACAATCACACACTTACTCCGTACGAAGTGAAAATCTGTCAGGATGTTTCTTCCTAATGGATTTGGACTGGAACTACAAAGCTCACATAGCTAACAATTAACAAATGCACTAGTCTTGTAGTGAAGACCACTAGTGCCCAAGACCAAGATCTGGACACTGAGTCGGACTCAAGGCATTTTTCTCTATCATACAAAAAAATAAAAATAAATTTAAAAATATAGTAGTTTGTATTTAACTTTACATGCATTACCATTTATTAAAAATTATGATATGATAATATAAATAATAAATATTATATTGTCATAGATTGTGTAAAATATTATATTTACAGTATTTATGATATATTATTTATTTTTTAGTCTTGGCAAATCTTGACAAAATAATTTCACATTTAAAATAACTTACAAATAATCATCAGTAAAATAATAAAATTTCGCCAATAGAAGTAATGCAAATGGGTATAATAAAATAATCTGTTCTCCAGCCCCAAATTATTGTTTTTATGCCTATTTTCATGTCTAATTAATGATTCAAAGCAAGAATAAAGCAACAATAATAATCAATAATAATTACTTTTAACCCTTCCCATCAGGACAGCTGAGACTAAGGGAGTGTCTGAAATCGCACCTGTAGACTAATATAATATTCATATACATAATATAATATAATGTACATAATACGCCTATGATAACACCCTTATTTGTTCTTCTTCTTTTTTGGGTTGTATAGTGATTGGAATAGACCATTAGTGCATTATCGCCACCTACTGGACTGGATTAATGATGTAAGTGCATCATCTTTGGAAGATCGCACCATTGAGTGTTTTATTTAGGGTGCCCTTTTTTGGAATTTTCGTTAGAACTTGAGGGCAAGAGTAATTCAAATGGATCGTTTAAAGTCAGAATTGTTGAAGAGGCTTACAAATTCTGAGGTTTCACTGGATTTTCTTTTTAATTCAGGCACTTTTGGTAAACCTGTCTAGATTGGCTGTTTTTCATGATGCATACACTTACACTATTATTATTATTATTATTATTATTATTATTATTATTATTATTATTCAGACACTAGAGTGAAGTTACAGTGTTTCAGAGAGTCGATTATAACTGCAGTTTATGTTAAATAAATTAATACATTAAATGATTTGCCAATTTACTGAATAACTGGAGTATCCTGTTATGAGTGACATAGCAGAATTTATCAAATTATTTAACAAATTAAAGTATTTTGTGTATTTAAGTTCATCATGTCTGACAGTGCTTTTATTCTCCTTTTTATGATTTGTATGATTTTTGTAGATGAATCATGCAGTTTTAGGCATTATTTATCCTCAGTGTCCACAGCTCGTGCCAAAAACTGAGCCAGGCAGAAGATGAAAAGAATACGTTTACTTTTTCTTTGACATTTAGTACCATGCACTTTCATACTTTTAGTTTTGTACAAGCTATAAGCATATGAACTGGCCACATAGGGAGGGTTATATAAGCTCTTAATGACCACACCATGAACCTCCAGAAACGTTAATCAAAGCCTTCAGCAGCCATCGGCTCTCACAAACTCAGTTTTGACAAGACTGATTTTAAAAAAGACCTCGGGTACAGTTAATTCCCACTATCCAAACCTCTGCTATAATGTATTAGGTATTTTGAGCCCATAACCTTTATTGCTTTAATGAATGCAGTTTGGTCCAATCGGAAAGCTCCCTGCTCACCCACATTGCCCTGACATCGTTAAAGGTGGGTGGAGTTTTGCATAGGCAGAAACAAATGTGGAACTTTTTAATATTACATAACAGAAATAAGGCCTGTTATTTGAATTTTTCGTTACATTAGGAGAAAGGGGGTTGATTTTACAGTAAGGCTAATATTCTACAAGTAGCCCAAACTTCCTAATTACATTGCATTGCTTTTCATCTACCCAGCTGGTAAGTGAATCTGTTGTTCAGCCATGCTGCATGCTCACTACATGAATGCCTTTGATTTGTTAGAGATGTTTTTGATGCAGGGCGCCAGATGTTTAATAAAAAAGAAAGCAACAGATTGTGGTCCATTTCTGATTATCGATGATCTCGTTTATATTTTAAGTCTTTGGTGCATGTGTGGGTTTTTCTAACGTGCTGTCACAACACCTCAACACAACAACTCAACAGGGCAGCATGGATGAGGAACAAGCGTGGACTGGATTTTATGGCTGAACTGCTGGTTGACTTTCTGCACTCTGATCACCTTGTTTCTTCCTTCTACTTTCAGGGAGCTTTTTCTTGCCACTGTCGCCCTAGGCTTGCTCAACTTTGGATTGGCCTTTTAAGATCATATACGATTGTAAAGCTGCTTTGAGAAAATGCTCCATTGTAAAACGCGCTATATAAATACATTTTTTGATTTGATTTGATTTGACTGACCAGTTTGTCATTTTACAGACATTTTTATCTATTCTTAATGGGAATCCTTGAATACAATTTAGGAATTGTATTTAAGTACACAACAAACTGCTATGCTTGCAGTTTATTTGATCCTAATGTACATTATATGAAATGTACCAACAAAGTACGGACATCCAATAAAGTCACCAGCACTTGTAAAATGTTTAAAACCTCTTGCATTAGCACAACACACCGCCGTGTCAGTGTCACTGCTGTGTCGAGAATACTGATGGCCCTTTTCGGTGATGGATGAGAAAAGGGTAGCTGACAAATTGTGCACTATGACAGATGGGCTACACACAGTGGTGGCGTTTCACAGAAACCTAAGCGAAGCCGTCGTGATGTCACAGCACATATTGTTTATGTCTCTAGTTAAGTATAGTTATAGTTATGTCAAAATGCTGCTGCAACACAGAGTAATAACACCATAGATCATAAAAAGATGGTAGATGTGTATCGATACACAACCAAAAAAAAACTAACGCAGATGGTTTGGCATCTTGGTCAAATGCCATCTCTGTTTTATGCTTTGGTTTCAAAGCATATTGGAGAAAATGAACCATAAAATCTGGGAAAAGTTTAGATACCTTCTGCATGACCCCCTATACTGTTAGTGTCTGGTCTCCAGACAGCTGGTAATGCAGCAGTTTATCCTCCCAGTCAAAGAATCCATTACACACTACTTTCTGTAGTGTGTAGATGGAAAAAAAGAGTTCCGTTAAAAAGCCAAAGGGGTTATGGTTTCCCATAAATGGAGGTGCGAGCTGGGTGTACCCAATAAACTGGCAATAAAATACATCATCTACCGAGCTCTTGCACTCAGTACAGGTTTAGAAGCTGGGGTTCTAAGTGTAACTTTCTAGGTTAGAAAGAACAATCCTGAGATTTAACGAGGGAGACAGAAAACCCTATGCGCTGAAAACCCTCTTCTAGTTCCGTCTTCGTCTTCACCTAACAAAGTCCCAGAGAACTCTGCCAGCTGCTTATTGATTTCTATTCAAACATTAATTACATTCATATTGGGCCACCCATTATAAATCCACAGAAGCCAACAATTAGCCATTACAAGAAGATTACCGGGAAAACAACGGGAAATGGGATTGACTGGAGAGACTCAATTAAATTTAGAGGCCTTTCGATCAGTTCTGACAAGTGCTTCCACCCCGCGGTCATCCATCTCCCCTCTGTGATTTAGAAAGTGGTTCTGGCCAACATCTGCACGTATTATCACCCTTGACGACTGGCTGATGCTGCATTTATAAGAGGCTTCTGGCTGCACTGTCCGGCTTTGGTTATGAGTCTAAAGTTTATATGGCATCGCTGGAAATCTGCCTCGAATTCAGAAAAGATGACCCTTTTTGGGTCAGGGGTAGCAGTGCTGGGTTGAAAAGAAGAATAGAATAGAATAGAATAGAATAGAATGGAATAGAATAGAATAGAATAGAAGGCAATACATAAGCATATAAGCCTGGTGTAAGTAGTGCTGGCTTTGGCACACAGGATCTGAGGAACCTTAGAACCCAGAACTGAATGGTTCCAGTGCACCACAGAACCTGTAAGTACCAGATCAACAGATTTCTTTTAGCTGGATGGAGGTATTGAACACTGGATTACTGGTGCTCTATCTGGTTTGATCCCCGCCTCTGGTGAGTAGAGGTCTGTCTGTGTAAATCGATTAATTCTCGTATTGTTCCTCTGACTCCTGGGAAGGTGCTGATTCCAAACATGAATGCAAAATAAGCTTTTCTTATAAACTCATATACATGTATTTGATGAACTTTTACATTACAAAATCACAACATTTATAAAACTATATTAAAAATATTAATTCTAACAAAAAAGGAATGTTATAAATCATAAAATATTACGATTTACATTAAATAGCGCATTTACTCAGCGGATGAATACTCACCAAAAACGAGAAGTAACACTAGAGTATCGGCCGCCTGAGTCGCTACTTGCCGACATGACAAGTTTTTATCTGCGGTTTTGTGTTCGCTGTTTGTGAAAGTTTCATTATAGACTGAATTCATTCAAGCCCTACGATGTTACCCAAACGTTCTGCAAGTTCTATGGCTAAAATAGTGTAGAAATACTTAAATAAATATAGCGTCCCTAATTCACGAATTTTCGTTTATCGCAGATGGTCCTGGAACGTAACTGTGTGCAGTGTTTGTAACTGCTGCATCACCCGAGCAAATCTCAACAAAGTCATGATCCCTATCTTATAAACACTTATAAATACAAATGGTCAACTCATGCACACATGGGAAGAACATACCAAATCCCACAAAGGCCAGTGCTTTGGAGCAAAGCAAGGCTCTAAAGCTCTGTTACACCAAGCGTATCTGCTGGTGCACTAAATCACCCGTGACAATGTTTGACTCACCAAAAACACCATACGGTGAGAAAAACCCCACGAGATGTAAGAAGCCTAACCAGCTTTTAGAGGATTTAGAAGTTTCGTTTCTTCAGCAACTTATTCCTATTTGGAGAAAAGACAATGATATATTACTAGCTATTATCAAGAATTTATTTTGCCATGGTTACTAAACATAAAACAGAACGTGAGTGTTGACTTTCTGTAATGTGCTTTAATCCAGCTTTTAAATGCATGTCTCCTTCACAATCAAAGATGTCAGAAAGCAAATATGAGGCGATCCCAGAACACACAACTAAGCAGAGCCTGCATTTGCTGCTCCCAAACTTCAGAGAGAAGAACCAGGTTAGTGATTACACTGTACACTGCCCGTGTTTTAACACGGCCTGAATTCTGATCTTAGTCACTCAGGCGTTTCTAAATAAAATACCACAGAACATACGCTCGAGTGGAAAACACTAAACTGGGAACAACCCGAGACGTTGCACACTAAAACAGGTAGCACCAAATCGAACCGATGACTTCATTTGGGAAGGGACATGGGTGTGCATGCAGTGGCACCAAGATGCCACCTAAGCCTTAAATAGTCACACATTTTTCATATTTATCAACTGAAAATAAGGCCTTGTTACTTGGCAAAGATGTCACAACTGCATTCAGGAGAAAGATAAGATAAGATAAAATAAGACAAACCTTTTATTTATCCCATAAAAGGAAATTTTCATGTTACGGCAACAGAGAAGCAAAAGTAAGATATAAAACAAGCAGGGGTTCCTAACCTTTTTTGGAACTGAGAGCTACTTTAAGAGCACTGAGTAATATGAAGGGCTAATTGTTTAATACAAACGTTCTGTATATTGTATTTGTCTCTTTCCATTTTGGTTTATCTGTAGTTTTGACTGAATGAAATAAGTAGCTATATAAAGGGGTATTTAATTAGGTGATATTTTATTTTGGGGGTATCCCCTCTTTTTAAAATTACTCTGGGCACAAGGGCGGGAACAACCCTAGACAGGGCAAAATCCATTGTAAGGCACACACACAGTCACACACTAAGGGCCACTTTAGAGACACCAATTAACCTAACACGCATGCATTTGGACTGTGGGAGGAAACTGGAGTACCCGGAGTAAACCCACACAGACACGAGAAGGACATGCAGACTCCACACAGAAAGGACCCATGCCGCTACACCCTGGAATTGAACCCGGGACCTTCTGACTGTGGGGCAGTGGTGCTACCCACCGAACCCCCGTGCCTACAATTATAATATATGATATTTTTATAATGTTATTTCACGAATATGTACTTATTATAACGATACAAACCACAGTCACTGTCTTTGTGACTGCTTCAGAACGATGAATTAGTCTGGCCTTTTCTTGCAGAATAAACTTATATGAAGTGTCAATCTGCACGATTTAGGTCTGTAAATGAAATAAAACTATGCTTTAAGGTGAAATGGAAAAAGCCAGAAAGGTATGCATTAAAAAAAAAAGTTTCTGTACCTTCATGCAACACATGGCTGACATTACATTAGCTGGCACGTGGGCGTAACAAGTCAAATCATAGTTGTAATTTCATTTCTAAAAAAAGAGATTACAGACCAGACTTCTAAATAAGGTACATGAGTGAGAGGGGAAGTGTTCATTTGTGTGGCACCTGAAGCCCCAGAGAGTTCCAGGACACCTAATTCCACACATTCACACGGGACGTTATTATAACCTGAACGAGGTCAGAGGAAGTCAGCGTAGCAATTACTCACCTCCCACCAGCCTCATTAAACCTCTGACCAACCACCGCTTACTCATCACACACGCTGCACGGCCAAACGGCCAATCAGGGAGCGGGCGAGCGGCATGCCGCCGCCCACACGCTGACAGGGTTTTGAGAGCTTGTCTGTCTGAGCACCTGAAATACATTTGTTTACTCACAGTGTGCCGTCTGGCCAGACGGGGAGGAGACTCATCTGTGTGAGAGAGAGAGAGAGGGTGAGAATAGCAGCGGCGAGAGTAAGAGAGGTGAGCTTAGCGAGAGAGACGCACTGGAGAACGACACGCTGCGTTTAAACACACCGTGTGGAGGTTATAGTGGAATGTCAGGAATAATAACAGTAACTGTTATTCCTTCCATTATTCATATTTAAAAAGTGCTTTATCCTGTTCAGGGTCATGGAGAGCTGGGCCCTAAATAGTAACGCAGGGTTCAAGAGGTCAAGACAGGACTCAACCCTAGACAGGGCTCCAATCCACACACACACGTTTGTTTTGCTAT
>JAUZSU010198801.1:0-11726 GCA_034780255.1 Parotocinclus maculicauda | reverse complement strand
AGAAGGTCCAGGGTTCAAATCCCGCCTCTGCTAAGCTGCCACAGTCGGGTCCCTGAGCAAGGCCCTTAACCCACAATTGCTTGGATTGTAAGACTGTATAAGTTGTAAGTCACTCTGGATAAGGACGTCTGTTAAACAACATAAATGTAAATCATGGCCAGATGTTCTGGTGTACAGATGTACGGTAAGTGAGTTGAAAGTGAGAGTGCGGTCTCTCACGCCAGTTTCATTTCAGGCGTTGGTGGGACTTCCACGTAATGAGGTCTTGTGGGGTTTCCATTTATGCAGTGGTTAATACCTACTGAAAAAGTGACCTAGAAACGACAACTGGGTCATGGATGCCTGACTCTCGTTGATGCACGTTGGGACTAAATGATAGCCCAGTTGTTCCAATCCTACAAAAGAGCTATTGTAACACAAATTGCTGTGTCCGAGTACACAATGTGTAACAGCATACTGTGTATAGAGTGACCATACTGACCCTGGTCTACTGTGCAAAGTCTCTACAACTCGACCATCGAACAATGGAATAAGTGGTCTGGGCTGATGAATCACATTGTATTTTACACCATGTGGACAGCCGGCTGCGCTTGTGTGGGAGTCTGATGACACCAGGATGCACTACAGGAAGAAGGCATCAGAGGCACTGTGGTTAATCTTCTGCTGGAGAACTTTGGATCCTGGCATTCATATGGATGTTTCTTCCTTCTTGACACCAACCTAAACATTGTTGCAGACCAAGTAGACCCCTTCATGGCAACGGTATTCCCTAACGCCAGTAGCCTCGTTCATCAATATTATGCGTCCTGCTACGCTGCAAAACTTATTCAGGTGTAGACTGAGGAACATGACAGAGTTCTTGGTGTTGACTTGGAGTCCAAAAATTCCCAGACCTCAATCTGAACAGAGATGTGCAGGACAAGCAAGATGCCCCACCTCTCAACGTACAGGACTTAAAGGATCTGCTACTAACGTCTTGGTACCAGAGACAACAGGACACATTCAGAGGTCTTGTGGAGTCCATGCTTTGGCATGTCTGTGCTTGGTCTGCATGAAGCCAACATTTTACACTCCCTTATCCAGAGCGACTTAAATACAGTATTACAACGGTGGGTTAAGGGCCCAACTGTGGCAGCTTGGCAGAGGTGGGATTTGAAACCTGGACCATTAGGTCCACAGTCCAGTACCTTAACCACTAGGCTACCACAGTCCCATGTGACCGCCCATACACAATGTTAGGTGGGTAGTTGAAGTGTCAAACTAATTCACATGAATGACAGGACCTAAGGTGTCCCAGCAGAACATTGCCCAGAGCATCACATTTAGTGTTAAACACTTCACCTGAGAATGGTTATGAATGAGAATGTTACAGCTGATGAGTGACTTTACTGATGTTCTCATGTTAGCTTTAGAATTGCCTACCTGAGTGTCAAACCTGTTTGTCTTTTTATTTTAGATCAGGAGATTCTGAGACGATTGGAGAAGGACAAGATTCTGGTGTTCACCCCCTCTCGCCGCGTTCAGGGTCGCAGAGTTGTTTGTTACGACGACCGCTTTATAGTCAAATTAGCGTACGAGTCGGACGGCATCATCGTCTCCAACGACAACTACAGGGACTTGGCCGTGGAGAAACCGGAATGGAAGAAGTTTATTGATGAAAGGCTTCTCATGTACTCCTTCGTCAATGATAAGTGAGTGTTTCTGCTCTGGCCGTTAAACATTGTCAACACCGAAGCTGCTCTGCTACCCAATTCTGTTAGCGTCCCTGCTTAATACAAACTCTCTGCAAAACATCAAATTAATTTCAAATTGTTGCTTTGATCAGTTTTTCAATCAATTTTTAATCTGTTTTTCAGGTTCATGCCCCCTGATGATCCACTAGGTCGACATGGCCCCAGTCTGGAGAACTTTCTTAGAAAACGGCCCATCATCCCAGAACACAAAAAGCAGCCCTGTCCTTATGGTAAACACTGATACCTTTGTTCCTTCAGCTAGCATCTGTAAAACTATGTCATGTTATAGGGATCCAGATGTTTTGAGACTGTTGTCTTTGTTTGATGCTGTTCACATGCACTTGTTTCTCACATACTTGCACACATTTCTCAAACTGGATTATGACCTAGAAATGATCAGATTAGGAAATCTGATAGAGTTGGCTTTTAGCTCAAAGTGCAAGTTATATCCTTCCTCTGATTTCTGTTAGTTTTCTCAGTCTACACATGCATGCAAAGCCAGAAGTGACGAGCAGAAGCAAATGGTTGCCAGGTCAGATTATGCAAAGAAGCTGCTTTGCTTCTTCAAAGAAGAGGTTGTTTCTCTTGTAGTATCTGGTAACCCTGGATTAAATGCAGCAGGTTACCAAACACTTTCTGGTAGGCCATGAAATACGGTATATGCCTGAGGAAATTCATTAATTAAGTTTGAGGCTTATATCACATCCTTCTTTGAGATTATTTGTTAGTTGCAAAGGTGCTCACCTGATAAAATCCTTTATTACTATCTCTTTTAGGGAAAAAGTGCACTTATGGGCACAAGTGCAAGTTTTACCACCCAGAGCGCGGCACCCAGCCTCAGCGGGCTGTAGCCGACGAGCTCCGCGCTAGCGCCAAGACGTCTGCGGCCAAAGGCACAAGTGAATCGAACCTGGTGAAGAGCCACAGCGTCCCCGGAGGCTCTCGCAACGAGAAAGTCGGCGACGGAAAGCGCGGTCACCCAAAGAGGCAGTCAGACCCCAGCGTCCGCACCCTCTCTTACAGTGACGTGGAGGACAAGCTGAGTTCCAAAACCAAAGCTGACCCCCAGAAGAACAGCCTGACTCTGCCCCCTGCACCAGGCGGCCCTCCTTCCTGCCACACCTACATACAAGACCAGAGAGAGCAACCAGCTGGCTTCTCCAAAAGCCACGCTGTGCCATCTTACCCCCAAACAGACTCCTACCCTACCTGTGAGTCTCCAGACCTCAGCTACTACTCCGTTGTCCGGGCGTACTCTGGTCTTAGCCTGTCCAGTCAGAGGAGCCCGGAGCGCCCGTTCCTGTCCGACATGGACATGCGGCTCAGCTCAGTGGCATCTGATTGTAGTAGCGAGGGCAGTGCCAGCTCTGACTCCTATGGCACGGTCCCTCCTGGCGAGCGCTCCTGTATGAGCTCGCCCGATTCATTGTTGGACGATGGTCTTAAGTGCCATCACCATCTCCATTACCAAGGGAGACAGTACCCACTACCCATGGGTTTTCCACCACCCCATCACCACCACCAGGGCCGCGTTCTTTCCCCAGTCCCTTCGACTCACCCAGGGTACCATCACGGACTGGCCCGAGGGCACAGCTTTACCCAAGACGACCAGCATCCAGACCCCCACTTCAAGACCCCAATGTCCTACATGAGCCCACAAGTCCAGCACCAGATGGTTGTTGCCAGATCCAGCTGTCCTGGAGAGTACCCTCCTCGCAGTTCTTTAGTGGGCCGGGGCCTGGCATCCACTCGTCTCGACAGCATATCCGACTCCAGGCTCTATGAGCGTTCGCCGCTGTTGACCAGGAAGCCGTACACAGACCAGGAAAGGATGGCCAGCTGGGAGCCATACTACCAGCAGCCCTGCTATGAACCCTTCACCTTTCAGAGCCTTCCGGAAAACCGGCAGCAAGCATGGCGAGTACCTTGGGGTCAGTCCTCTGTTCCTCCTCCAGTTCCGCCTCATCCGTCCCATACTCCCCACCAGCACCAGGAGCCGCCCGTCCCCGGCCGCTACCAGGAAGTGCGCGAGAAGGTGTTCGTCAACCTGTGCAATATCTTCCCCACTGAGCTTGTGCGTCTGGTCATGAGTCGGTACCCTCACGTGACCGACGCCCAACAGCTGGCAGCCGCCATCTTGGCTGAAAAGAGCCAGCCCGGATACTGAATGCTCTGGAGAACTGTTTGAACTGAGTTATGCTTTCTGAGGATCACAGAAGCTTCTATGGAGAATGGCTCAGGCCATAATGGGTTATGTAGCGCTTCCGTTCGGAGGTTTCACAAAGGTTTGATGGAAACCTGTAAACTTGGCCATGTTGTGGACAAGCCATCATGATACATGGGTTACTTACACCAAACAGCCCTCAACGTTCTTAACCTCTCACTGTCTGCTTACCATAAAGATGCACTTTGTAGTTCTACAGTTACAAACTGTAGTCCATCTGTCGCTCTAGATACTTTGTTAGCCCCCCCCCCCCTTCCACACTGTGATTCAACGG
Source organism: Parotocinclus maculicauda (assembly GCA_034780255.1). NCBI lineage: Eukaryota > Metazoa > Chordata > Actinopteri > Siluriformes > Loricariidae > Parotocinclus > Parotocinclus maculicauda. Next base: position 7,495 of record JAUZSU010198801.1, on the reverse strand, counting down.
TCAATATGCAGGGTGACAGATGGACTAGTTTGTAATTCAGTGCACCTACAGTACTGAGCATAAGACTCAGGCCACCATTAGATTAGATATGCCGTTGTTTTTGCATTTGTATAATGATCATATCAGTATTTCTCAGGCTTGTCTTTTTAAATATTTGAACAATAAATCAAAAACAATAAGACACAAACAACTTCTATAGGTTACAGTGGCAAATGTTTAGACTGCTCTACTCTTCGGCTTGAGCCATAGCAGCATCTGGCAACTTCACTGAGATGATAAGTTGATCGTTAAGTCTGAAGAAGCTTGATCAGGACTTTTTGAAAGGGTAGGAGCATCAGAGAAAAAAGGGTATGCTAGACTGGAATGAATATAAAAATAGCATTATGGAGTGATGAATCAAAGTTTGAAAATGATGGGTCCAATGTTCATATATATGACAGCAAATCTAATGGTGTCCTAAGACTATTGGACAGTACTGTATATGTTAAGTGGAGCTGACAAACAGACAGTGAGCATTGAAAGTAGCTGTTATGGCTGATCGGTGCGTTTGACTCGGGTCGAGTTTATCCAGCAGTGGATCCAATACTGCTAGTAGCGAGTTGTCTGCCTGGAGTGTGCGTGTGTGTGTGTGTGGAATCGTGTAAGTGTGTGTGACATTATTTATTTCTTGTAAGGTTTTGCTTTATGTTTAAGGTTATGTTCAGGTGAGCACGTACGGATACACAGGGCACTTTTACGTTGCTGGTTATCAAATCCTAAAATGGTTTGGTAACATGTCAATCAAACAAGAGCTGATGGAAGGCCAGGTTATTTATAGGAGCAGTTGGTATCATATCTACCAACGCTTCTCCCCGTGTTTGTCCCCACCTTTTAAAATACATGTTAGATGGATTAGGTGATCTAAACTGCCCCTAGGTGTGAGTGAGACTAGGGGTGTGCGATATCGACAAAAAATGTATCTTATAGCTTTGACAAGTATCTGGGATTTTGCCGATAACTATTACGATGCCGTCTCGGGTCTAAATTATGTAAGTTATTTGAGACCATCTCTCTCAACTACCTGAATCGGCCCCCCCGTTTTTTGCGATGTAACTGGCGACAGCTTTGCAGTGTTGTTTTACTTGTCGGAAGGCACTTTTTTGGAGAATGATTCCGCTAAGGTTTGCAGAGTGTGTTTTTGTGCTGGTGCCTCAGCTGCTTTAAGCCTGTCGTGGACAGCTGGCTCCAGGAATTCGTCATTATTTTCATATCCTGCATTGTGGTTAGTGAAAGTTAGTTAGTGAAGTTTTTTTGTCGAGCTGACTTTAACGGCAGGCAATTTCCTGCATAGTTTGCAGGCTGTCATTGTTTTCAAAGTCAAACCAGCTCCATGTGAGTGAGGTCTAGCAATTAAATGTAATGATGTAGCGTGAGGGGCAGGTGCTGTTTGTGGTGCTAGCAGGCTGCACAGTGCGTATACACAGTCGTCTGTCCCGCCTACATGATGCAGTGAAATCTTAAGATGCGTTTTCAACAGGTTTTTTGGATATTGAGTGACGTACGCCCTTAGGCATCAGAAAAACATTTACATATACGTTTAGTCATTTAGCAGGCGACCCATGTCCAGAGTGGCTTCCAAATGGTACAGTCTTACTATAAAAAGCAATTGTGGGTTACGGGCCTGACTCAAGGACCAAGGACCCAACAGTGACAGCCTGACAGAGGTGGGATCTGCACCTGGGACCTTCTGGTCCATACACCAGAAATCCAGCACAATCCCTAAAACTGATCAGATCAGATACTACACTTAATCATATCCAAAAACCTGAGCAGGTATTATTGTAGACGATACACAACGCACACCCCAACTCAGCATGACTCCCCCCAAAATAAAGTACTACAAGTGTAAAGCAAAGGGCAGGTCCCTGTGTGCTTTAATATCATCCATTCTAAAGGTTTGTTTATACATACTCTGACCTTTCATCATCTTTGTGATCTAATGCCTACTCTCACTTGAAATCGTTTTTGTTTTGTTTTTCATTTGGTGTCCCTTAAAATTGAAAAACGTTTCGTATTTGAATCAAGAATCGTTTTTTGGGGCACCGATAGCCGATTTAGGGACTGCACACCGTGTGTTCTTTTTAGGAATGTAGTCGTGTTAAATTATGCTTTGTTTTGCAGGTATCTTTTGTCTTTTTGTTCTGTTACAAATGTTAGTCCGTTCATGTGGGACTGTATGAGAGTTGTGTATGGGTGGATATTTGCCTCATTAACTAGCATCACGTTGTCAGTGTTATAAGATACGATGGTGGAGTTTCCCAAAAGGAATGTGATTTTCTTTAACCTTCACTGATTGTGTTTGAACCTCAGCGGATCAGAAGGGGGGGGATTTGTGCACAACGTCGTCAGCGGCACTTTTGGGAAACTTGACCATGGTTTCTAGCAGCAGGCGTAGTGTAGTTGAGACAGACACCAGCAGTCTGTCTTCGTACCTTAGTTTTAGTAAGGGATGTCTCTGGCTTCATGTGTCAGGTGCATGCTACTGTCTCATCGACTCACTTCTCTACAAGCAATGAGGAGCTTCAGCAGTTCGAGGAAGCTTTCTGGAACGTTCTATCCAGGCTTACAAAAGGTTCGTATCTTTTCCTGATGTGACCTGTGCTAGCCAGAGAATACCTGTCCTTGTTGATACAAATTGTATCTTTTTTTTAACTTAAAACCAGAGACATTTATATACATATTAATCTATGGATGAAATATATTCACACAGTAATGTACAAGATGTAGTACTTGTGTAACGTACGATATTTTTGGCAACATTTTATCATTACTTTAGGGAAAAAGGTCGAAGCGTTACTTTTGGCGGGCTATGAAGAGCATCAGATGCGTCTTTGTGAAGGGTGGGAGTGTATTATATTGAGAAGATTTGCTATTTTATTTATTTATTTTACTTTGGAGGCAAAATATTTATGGTCTATAGTTGGAATTTTAAATCGAGTTATTGGGGTATGTACAGTTCGGGTAGATTCAGTCGTACGCTGGTAAATGGTTTGAACCATACAGCCGATTGGTAAACACTGGTAATGGTTTAGATTTGGCTGCGAAACCTTATTTCACCCCAAAGCAATGAAAACTCTTCTGATGCGTTTTTATAGAGGTCTGGGCTTAGAATCCAGAGCGGTCATGCGAGGAGACTTGGGTAAAATGCTGCCTGAAATATTTGTTAAGGAGCACCTTTATTTTGAAGAAGAAAAAAAAAAGATGAGCCTTCCCTCTAGCCAGGCGGCACCATGTGCCGGCCATGGCAGTGGTGTGGGTATAAAGTAAATGCCTCTTCATGGCATTGTGCTTAAGACACATCCGAATAATCTGAACCATGTTCAGCTTACAAGTTTTCAGGGCCAGCTTTACTGCAGGACGTCCTTCACTACTGTTCAGACTTTATGCGTAGTAGATGTGGCAAATTAATATTGCTACACTGGGACCTTTACTGGTAAGTACTGCAATTTCTTCTTTCTGGAAATTACACAGAATTCTCAACTATTTATTAAGAGTTAATACAGTCGAATCCAAGAGTTTTTAACCAAAAAAACCAACCAACCACACTGGATTTAAGTAGCTGTTACAGGATCCATGACTAAATCCAGTGGAAAAACTAAAACCACGCAAAAATGTTACGGACTCCTTCAGTAAAGCACCATCACTTTTCGTATATGTATATGTTAGTATAAAACGATTTGTTAGTCGTCGTGACGTGCTGTATCAAACCCTTGCTGCGAGTTGCTGTACTGGTGACACCTTTTCTCTTCCATTAGTCTTACAACAATGTGCACGCTTTTGCCAAACCCCACTGTTGCTGCAGAGATGTACATAGGCCAATGACTGTAAAGTGTTCCTGCAGAATAAAGCGTCCGGCTCTAATACTGCTCTATCCATTTCCACGTAGCTGCACCAGAGATCAGTAATACTTCTTTATACACGATGTAGGCTTTACGCTTAAGGACCAAAGTTAACTGATAGATCCCATTAGCATACGAAAGGCCTGACGCTAGAATATTTGTTGGTCAGATAGTTTTGATATTTTTCAAAAGCAAATGAAATCCTATTGTTGGTAAGAAGATAGATTTGGATCGTTGTTTGATCACGTCAACAAAATGTCCCGAGTTTGTTGTTGCTGCATATCCTGGACTTTCCAAATGTGTATTTTTTATTCAAATAAAGATTACACGTCAAGTTTTGCATCCTGATTTCTCTAAATGAAAGTCTTTGTTGTTGGGGGCAGAACTAGAGGTTCCACAGAACAAAAGGAAGTCATGGTAATTGGTGTTGCAGTGCAAGTTTGTTTGTTTATGTATAATCTGACCTGGCAGAATTTATTTATTTGGCTTCTTTATTGGCATCAGTGGCCATCCAGCGACACATACACAAGTCAATGACAATTTAGAGACACCAATTCACCTAACACGTCTTTGGACTGTGGGAGGAAACCCACGCAGGCACGAGGAGGACCCAGGTCACTCCACCCTGGGATTGAACCCAGGACCTTCTTACTGTGAGGCAGCGGTGCTACCCACCGAGCCTCCGTGCTGCCCCTGACCTGACAAACTTAAAAAAAAAATTGTTTGCCTCAAAACTTTGCTCGCACACTACATTTGGGGCACTGTGGTGGCCTAGCGGTTAAGGTACTGGACTGTGGAGCAGAAGGTCCAGGGTTCATATTCTACCTCTGCCCACGATTGAATGGGGTGTAAGACTGAGTTGTAAGGATAATAGTATATTGTTGTAAATGTTACCTCCAGCCACAGTTCCACCATGACAGGTTACCAGGTGATACGAAGGATCATTCCCACTTCTGCCAAGCTGCCACCGTTATCTTATCTCATCGTATCACTCTAGATAAGAGCACCTGCTAAATGACAAATGTAAAGGTAATGCAGACGTAACCGTTTCATTTAACATGTAGGCCAAGTTTTATTTCTTACAATCTTTATGGAGTTTTCCTTTCCACTGTCACCCTAGTCTTTCTCAATTTGGGATTGGGATTTTTAAAATAATATAATATTAAAGCTGCTATAAATAAATGTGATTTGACGTTTAAAAAAAATATGGGAAAGGGCATCTGAACTTAAATGGGCTTGGCATGATTATTTTCATTTGATCCCAATTACCACAGATCTCTGCTGTGTTTATAATGTTGTTGTTTTTAGGTTACATTTATAGTACGGAATTATTAGTGCAAATAAGTACCTATGGGAATATTGTACTGTAAACTCAGTTTATAGTATGTGGATTTGGCAGAATGCATATCAATCATAAATCAAAGCACCTGTAAAATACAAACATAATGCCTGGATTATCTGGCACAAATTAATCTAATTAACATTATTCCTTATTGGAAACATTTGGTCATGTCTCGACAAGCCTAGTGTAACAAATTGACAATAAGAAATGAGTTACCAGTTCATTTGAATGTGAATTTTATAAAACCAGACCAGATATAAAGAATGTCATAGTAAACCCTAGATATGATGTAAAGGTGGATGAACAGGCTCCATAATTTTGCCACTGGTAATATTCAAACATTTCAAAACAGGACTCAATTCAGTCAGTGTTTTGACTAGTCTGGTAGGAAGCAGTATTAATGAGTTTAATTGTTGTGCTTCAAACTGAGCATTAGACAACAGATGTCTTTTGGAGCTGAAGTAACATCTACACAACCAGATTTCTAATTCTTCATTAATGTGCTTCACCTGCAAAACCAAAACTAAAAAAAATCAAAGAAATGAAAGGAGCAAGATACATAATTCATGTTTATTCGGAACATACGTAGTCATGGACAAAGCTCCACTGTGTTAATTCTATGGAACAGAAAGCTATATAAACAAAAAGGGAGCAGGGGGGGCGAGGACAGCAAACATGACAGCTGGCTCCAGTAGCTCAGGAACCCCCTTTCGCCAAATTTCTCCAATGCTAGCAAGCCAATAACATCCACCCTAGACGTGCGCAACACAACGACTTAACAAAAAAGAACACACTTTTTTATACTACTGTGGCAAACCTCTCCTGGATTTAGTGAAGTCTGGTGTGCGGCTAGAGTTAATGATTTAAATTCATAACGCATTTTTTAAAACTGGAAGCACTGTATTTTCACTTGCTATGGCAATTCATGTCACCTTCCAGGACTAGCTGAACAATAGCTAGGGTACGTTTGATGCCTTAAGTGTCCTGACCCCCAAAAACATGTGCATGTAATAAAGTCTGAAGTTTCATCACCAAACAATTCACACATTCACAACGAAACGAGATCAGAAAATGAGCCTTTAATACTCTTTAATTAAGCAGTTTGTGATGGTTTGAAGTGAAACTGCTTTCTTTAATGGAAGATGGGAGGATAAATAGTGTGCATGTCTCAGGTTACACTGCTCACACAAATGAGAGGCTCTTTCACTGTGTGAGCAGTGTGTATTTATTGTAGGAATCTTTAAATCCCTGGTTCATGGTCTGCTTTAATCCCACTGGAACTGACGAAGTGCAAGCAAGGAAAAACTAGCTTAAGCTCAGGCTTCTTTCTAAACTATTTTTCTACCAGCGTGGGGATCAGATGTTATGTCCAAAATACTGTCTTGCAATAGAAGGAAACATGAAAATCTACATTTGAAATGAAGACGTCTGGGATTCATGATTGCTACATCTGACCACCGCAAGGCGCGCTGTTTTTTTTTTGTTTTTTTTTCAGGAGTTTCTGAAGTTGCGTTGCTTTTTAGTCTATGAAGAACCTAAACGTACTATAAGGAACACAGAGACGAGACGAGCTTTGGTATTATGAGACGCATTGTCTACAAATTTGGATATCAAATAAGGTGAAGGTGCGGCTACTCTGCGATCGGACCTGGAAATAATACTGAGTGCTGAATTCGGGGTGTAATCAGCACTCGAGCAGGGACCTGAAGGACATCTGAAGTAAAAACGTTTGCTTATAGAAGGTATCTCGATAAGCACGCGTCAGCTGAAGGTCTGGACATGAGTCCAGCACTAACAAAACATCAGATGACAAAAGTGGAAGAGAAACTGACATTTACTGACTCACCATCACGGCACATCTTGCTTCCTGTTCTGTTCTCACATCTTCAGCTGCTTACAAACTGTGCTTCATCTATTAAATAATAACAAACGAGTACACAACCACTGGTGTTATCACTATTTGAAATACTCACTAAGCGTTTTAAACTGTCCTCGTGAACACAGGGCTGTCAAGAAACGTTCAGAGACCAAGTGTTTGATGTGACAGTCTCCATGTTTTATAGTAATGAGGTAGAGAGCCGTCCTGAAGCCAGGACTGATGTTTTCATATGCTCCCCGGTCAGAAAGGCTAAAGGTAACTCATCCCCACAGACACACATCCACCCGCACACAGAGACAGACAGACACACACATCCACCCGCACACATCCACAGACGCACATCCACCCGCACACAGAGACAGACGCACACATCCACAGACGCACATCCACCCGCAC